>JAVYIG010002345.1:0-254820 GCA_035222895.1 Strongylocentrotus droebachiensis
AAATGACTTTTTGGTACCCTTTCTTCAAATTGTTTTAAATCACTCATGCGTGAACTATGGATCATATGAGTTGCACCAAATGAAAGAGAAGGATCAAATTTTTACAAATATGTGTCATTTATTAATTATAACTGTGATTAAGTTATGATAAACATCGATAATTCTCGGTTTCGTTTTTTCTGGGACGCACTGTACAATTATGAGTGTATAAAATGATATTTTATAATCTATTCGCAATCAAACTATATACAGAGCAGATTTTAAGTTATGTATATTACTAATTCATTTCTTCATTCTTTTTCTTTTCATTCCTTTTTTAAAACAAAATATAAACTTTTAAAACCTGAACAATCTTGATTGTTTTTCTATTAGCAAAATGTATACATTCAAACATAAGCTGAAGAAGCTAAAAGTAGTCAAGATAATATACACAATAAAAACCTGATTGTTCTAAACTAAATAGTCCTTAGTGATTATATAATTATGAGTGCGATGAAGCAAAGTAATGTATGCAAACAAAACCTAGACAACGTACACGTACAATAGTCAAATCTTGTCATTAACAGGCGCGGATACAGGTTGGGGGGGGGAGAGGGGCAACGCCCCCCCCCCCCTCCCTGGCCAAAAAGGGAAACAAATAAAATTGTGACTAGAAATTTTCCTCTCTTTTTTTAGCTCAAGAGGGGGGGGGGGGGGGGGGGGGGTGTTGAGCGAAATATCAGCCGGCACGATTTTCAAATTTCAGCACACTAAATTTCAAATTGATTTCAAATTTGGGGCCTCCCCCCCCCCCCTAGAAATCCTGGATCTGCGCCTGGTCATTAAAAGCCTAAATCAATGTGTAAGATGTCACATAGAATGTGGAAACTCAAAAATATAGTTTGTCACGACAAATACAAACCAACACAAATACATGTAGTCAAAAACAAAAATAAATAAACGCAAAAAAAAACAAAAAACAAAAAAGCCTCACACAAAACACATTATATTGATTGATACCACATCTTCATGCCCTTCATGCCCTTCATTCCATCAAAATATGAATGAAAATAAATAGAAATATAAAATGAAATGTTTAGCGTCTTCAATGTTTTCAACTATATAGATGACAATTACACACAAAGGGGTTAGTTGTTTGTTCCTGGTCTTGCTCCCCCCCCCCCTTTTTTCAGGTTTTAACTGTCTCATTGCTATCTCTTATATATACATATATATTTATTTACAAGAGAGTATTACGTTATGCTCGGAGTTCGAGGCCAACATTTATAATAGCATTTTCTTCTTGTACGGAGGATCATTAGTTCTTCTGTTTACCATGTATATATATCATTCAATTTTGAAAATCCTCCGTCAGGGTAAATCTCAATCCAAAAATAACTGTGTGAACCCCGTAGAAGATATGAAATATACGAATTTTCGAATTTTAGCCTTTGTCAAGTTTGTCAAATTTAATCAAATCCAACGTTGGTATTCTTAAATATATATTTAAAGTTAAGGGCTTTAATTGAGGTGAAGGTCTAACAGATAGGTATAAAATGTTAAAATATTACTATAATGATTAATATATACAAATGTAAATTAGGCCATATCATGACCAATATTAGCTTTTAAAATGTGTTTCAGGAAAGAGAACATTCTTTAACTCACATTAAATGTTTGTTAAACATATTTAACGATGTTTAATGAGGGGGCAAATCATTTCCAATTCAATAATAAGGCATGCGAGATTATAGTCTAATCTGCTCCGGCATTCACTTCTCCACTCTCTTCTTTATCTTGCTCTGGTCCCACCTTTTTCTCCCACTTTTTCTTTTTCTTAGCCCACTTCTTCTCTCTCTTTTCCTTATCGGCGTAACCAATCTTCATGCCCAACGCGGAGAGTGCGTACCCTTCCGATGTGTCCAGGCCAGTACCTATCAACTCGGCTTCCACGCCGTCGACAGTCCACGTCAGCTTCGTGTCGAAAGCGAGACCGACGGTGCAGAGGATGACCCCGATCATGTAGTTGGCGCTGCATATCTCGAATGTGCAGTCGGTGACGATAGTTGGTAATTCGGCGCAATTCATGACGCAGCTCACGTTGGGTCCCACGTACTCGGCCATGACCGTCCCGTCCATGTACTCCTTAGAAACGCTGCCGACTCCAGCCGTTGCCGACACGCAGCCCTCTGGATTGAAGGGATCGATCTCGATCCCCACGCTCGGACCTTTCTCTAATTCAAACGAAGATTTATTGTCGTCGTCGCCGTCGTCCTTCTTCGGTTGTTGCGTCACCACCTCCTCATTGTTCTGTGTGAGATGGAGAGAGTTAGATTGAAACGAAATATGTAAGATATAGAAGGAAAGAGCTGTTGAGGTTGAACATTTTGAAAAATTGAAAGGGGCATAGGCTAGCTTTGCCCCCCCCCCCCCCCGCTTATTATCACATTGTAACAATACACAATACCTCTCCGACCACTGAGAATTTGATCTGAACTTGATAAGTATTGATTCCACCCTTGTAAATAAGAATGGAATATTGTCTTTGGCACTGCATATATGATTACTATTACTCTCGTTCGTCATCATTAAACTTTTATCTGATAGAAATTGCTAAATCCCCCCAAAATCTATAATTTCTTAGCTACATATTTTGTCTATTTATTTATTTTCTAAGCATACTTTGTTCATGTTTTATTGTAACACAGCATCTGAGGAACTCACACTTCAACAAGCTCTGCTTCAAGTTAGTTCCTCTTTTCTCGTGCTTTTTCTATGATATTTCACGTTTCATTGCATATTTTTGTAATATAATTATTCATTGTATTATGTTTTGCATGAGATATAAAATAATTTGAATTGAATTTGATAACCAAAACTTGATAATATACTTTTGGATCATCCAGTTTGACATTTCTTGAATGTAATCACGATTCACTATTTTCATTCATTGATTCATTCATTTCATTTCAATTCAATAATGGTTTTGTTCCGACAATACTTCGCAGGTATAAAGGTAGTCTAGTTATAGACCCTTTTATTGAATTTTGTTATTCACCGACTATAAGCGTTAAGCCGAGTGATGGCGCTATCCGTACTGACGGCGCGATCCCCGAGAACCGGTCCGGAAATTACCGAGCGGTTCTCGAGAATCACGCCGTCACTAAGGATCGCGCCATCACTCGGCTTAACGCTTATAGTCGGTGAATAACAAAAATCAACAGGGTCCAGAACTAGACTATTATATAGGCTCGACTGCGCATTTTCAAAAGGATTTCTCAATAAAGGCCTATTTCACATTGTATCATGTCATTTACATGATTAACAACTTCATTCAAATTAGATTATTATACTTTAGAATACAATGATTCAGGACTAAATGTTTGTAAAAATGATAATAGATGATGAATTTACCTATTTATGAATGTATGTATTAAAATGTATGAATTTATATATCATATTCATTTATTCTTCATCGCATTATGCACTCTGTCTGCCTAAAAAATGCAATAGAAGACAAAATACTCATTTAAATATAAACTGTTTAGTGATACATCAGGAAAGGTTTCTTCTCCTTATTCTTTCTCTTCTTCTTCTTCTCCCTTTTTCCCTTTTTTTTTCTTCTTCTTCTTCTTCTTCTTCTTCTTCTTTTTCTTCTTCTTTTCTTCTTCTTCTTTCTCTTCTTCTTCTTTTTCTTCTTCTTTTTCTTCTTCTTTTTCTTCTTCTTTTTCTTCTTCTTTTTCTTCTTCTTGTTTCTCTTCTTGTTTCTCTTCTTCTTCTTCTTCTTCTTTTTCTTCTTCTTTTTCTTCTTCTTTCTCTTCTTCTTCTTGTTCTTCTTCTTTTTTTTTCTTCCTCTTCTTCTTCTTTTTCTTCTTCTTTTTTCTTCTTCTTCTGGCTTCTTTTCGTGAGCATTTATCATTTTAATTTAGATTTTAGTCAAAGAACAGCCTCTTATTTTTTCCCCTTTTGGCAGGGAACTTTATTAATACCAGTAGTCAGGCACAAGCCATAGTATACACATAGCTATTAGGTAGGAATGGTGGGCACGAGCGCCCCTCCCATCAAATGACGATAGAGAGAGAGAGAGAGAGAGACAGCGAGAGAGGGAGAGAGAGAGAGAGAGAGTGAGAAACAGACATATCAGAAAAACAAAAAATAAGCTACAGATCGAGACAGAAACAGAGACAGAGAGAGGGGTGGGGGAAGAGAGAAAGAGAGAGAAATCATAGAGAAGAAATGGAAAAGAATGAACCAACAAAGAACACCATACAACTCCTTCCGTACCCTATCCCCCATAGCCTATCCGATATGCGTCGGGCTTATGAAGAGTGACATCGGCGTGGGCGTCAGCCCGAAGCGTCTACCATCTTCACTGGTGCATGCGAAAAGTTTTATTTTCTTTTTTATGTACCGTGTTTAGTTCGTAGAAAATCTACGAACCCCCTGTAAAGCTCTGTCATGAATATGTATGTAGCATGGACCAAAATAGGCCAATGAGCGATGGGGAACCTGGAGATGACATTTGATTTGTTGAATCAAAGTGATCGATCACCAAATAAGGCTAGTCTTATGAATCATGCATGAGAATACGCATGTCACACATACGATACACATATATGAATAATGATGAGTTGACCAGTGATGACACACTATGAATATGACTGACAAAGAAAGCGGACAAAATATACAGTTCCTCAGGTAGATAAAGGAACATCCCTTCATTGCTTTTATGTAAAAATGTGTAGAACAGGTGTCACATGCATATTAACCTGTTCTACACATTTTTACATAATAGCAGTGAAGGGATGTTCCTTAGTCTAACTGAGGAACTGTATATTTTGTCCGCTCTCTTTGTCAGTCATAATCATAGTGATAGGCGCCCGCGCCGATGTCAGTCTCCATAACGCGATTAGTACACTTGCCATTTAGCCCGACGCCAATGTTCTCTCCCATTTCTTCCATCTAGTTTGAATGACCCCCCCCCCCCCCCCTCCCCTTGTGCTATAAAATTACCCCAGATTTCCGACTGGAATCGTGATTTGCCACTGCAAACATAATTATAAAATATGTTCAAGATACAGAATATGTTGACGAAATATAACATTAAATGAATTGCATATAAACAACATGTAGTCATATTTCGTTAATCGTGTAAGATGACAAAGATTCAATCAAGGGATTTTCCAGAATCGTAAAAAGAACTACCATCGAAAATTAATTTTCCTATTATGTCTTCAGAAGGCAAAATTGTAGAATAACAAATTATGTGAGTTTCAAAAAGAAAACATTAAGGTGAATGTAAATTTTGTATTCGAACCATCCTAAATTAATTAGGTACTATGACTTTTTGTTACGGTAAATAATCATCATATGTTTTGATGAAATTAAGAAGAATATCAAGAATATATCGCCAAATATTAAAGAAATAGAATATACCTCAGAGTTTGTTAGAACACAGATTCAGGATAAACTGATATTCGTTATGTTATAATGGGAAAGATGAATTAGACAAAATAGTGTTGTACGGTATATGTCACTGAAACAGCTCCTGTAGGATTTTTTTGTGCCAAAATTGATTTTTTTTTTTTTTTTTTTTTTTTTTTTCATTTTTGGATTCATTGGGGTCCAAGCTATCAGAAATTGATTGGGTTCAAATGTTCCCGAAGACACCAAATTTCCCTATTGCGCGTTATATAAGCCGTTTTGGCGCCCAATTTGAACCCCCCCCCCCCCCCTCCAGGAAATGAAGGAAGTGTCTGAAAATTTGAACCCCATCATTTTTGGCTAATTGGGACCCTTTTGAAGCCAAAACGTACAGCAACAACAACAAAAATCAAATTTGGCAAAAAAATCCTACGGGATTACATACCATACCGCACTGAAAGGTTCGTTTGAGTTTCACGAATGAGATCGATCATAATAAAGAGACTTTAAAGGTAATACAAAGTTTTAGTATGGGGTCATGAATTTGATTCAAATGAACATATTGGAAGCATATTATGCGATCCTTCAACATTCAGTGATCGTTGTCGCGGTTAAAATCAAGTCTAAAGTCATGAAATTGTTAATAATAAACTCTTCATGTTGTATAGCTCCCTCTCAAGGTCAAGATATTAATCAAGCTATGAAACAATGTTTCTTGACTAAAATCGACCGATTAGCTATTCCCTTTTGGAAAATATATACCACAACTACATATTCTGATATTTTCATGGTCGCAGCTACCATTATACGGCCGTAGGCGCTATTTGAAATTTATCAAAATTTACTGGGAGCACCGGTACATTTTTATATTCAATTTTTCTCGAAAGCAGACATGTTTTAGGGGCTAAATTTTCTAGTGCTTATAAAGCATCCACATGGGCATCCAAATATATCAACATTGTAATGAATCACTATCCACCCAATTTTCAAAATTTCCCAAAACTTTGTATTACCTTTAAATAGTTGTAACAAATATAGCTATTGGTTGAGCATATCAAATGGACAAAAAGAGTAGGACCTAGGTACCTGCGTATCTTCACCAGTATCTGGGTCTTCTTTGATAAGTGGTCCTTGGCCATTTTCAGTTTGATCAGAGGTAACGTTTGTATCAGCCGTCTGGTCCGCCATGATTTCCAGGTAAATCTACGGGGAGAACAATAAATTAGGGAGCAAAGCAACGATAATTACATTTTCTTTCATAAATGTAATGCTTCCTGGAAGAAATTTCAATTATTTAAACATATTTGTGGCTTATACCTAGTAGATGCAGGTTCATGTCCCGCTGGTTCCAAGATTTTTTCAGAATTGTTTTTCAATACAGATCGATCAATCGATCTTATTTGCTGGGTTTAAGCCACAAATACATTTTCTTGTTCAACTCGAGTTGTTGAGGCAACCCGAGCTTTAGAACATTTCTAATCTTATACCCTCATAAAACTCATTTCACAGGCAATTTACCCAGCTTATTGAGAGCGCATACAATTATTAATATGATCATAATTTTTCTTACTTTTCTCTCCTAACTCTTTCTTCCTTTTTAAATGTTTTTTTTTTTAAATACTGCCGGGGCACGCCCCCCTCGTCCTAGTAGATACACAACCGGATATGGGCTAGAATTAATCATTTGAACCCCAGGTGGGGGTGCTCAGCTTTCGTTTGGACGGGGGTGTGCCATTGAAGCCTCGACACCCCTTTCCATATTAGGGTCACTTTGGCAGATTTTTTTCGAAATAAGGCCCATTTTCACAATTTTCGAAAAACAGACCCGTGTTTAGTGATATTTTAATTTGTAAAAAAATGGCAGTCACATTTAGGGAGTTTGTTTTGGGGGAAAAAATGACCCATTAGAGCGGCACATCCCCATATGTCGTGTGTACCCCCCCCCCCCCCACCCCCTCCGCCTTCTGGGATTTGAACACGATGACATCATTTCAATCAAAAACTTTAACAAAAAATCAAATTGATGGTCTAAGAACAAAATGAATAAATCATGAAAGACAAAAGGCCGTCTTCAAAAGAAATGTCCGATACACTTTTTGTGTGTGCATGAACGTATAAAATCAGTTTTTCTTCCCCAATGCGTCCCTTTATTTACAAAGGCAGGCATATAGTTCAGAAAAAAACATCTGCAACGTCTTTAGAAAAAAGTATTATGCTGACCCTTACAAAAAAGTACCATGGTAACCATGTTTTTTTTGTCCAAATTACCATCCACCATGGTAACCATGGTTATCATGGTACCAAAACAATAACATACATTGGGTCATTAAACAATGTATTTCATTTCACATGGTTACCATGGTACTTTTGATTAAAGAAAAGAATAGAAAATAATGAAATCGCTTTGAATAAACATATCATTTTAGGAATTCAAATAATACTCACAGGATGAGACTGGATTCAAGAGCAGTCAATAATCCTCTTCCTCATCTAAGGAAGTCCAACAACTGAATGATAGACAAACTGATACCAGGGACCCGTTTCACAAAGCCTTTTTTCAATGACAAAGGATATAAATCAGTGACAAAATCTGCTGATAACCAATCAGCAGCAAGGATTTCAGCTTATAACAAAAACTGTCATTTGTCACTGATGACAAGTTTTGTGAAACACCCCCCCCCCCAGATCGCTTTTGATGCGAGACACGACTGTATATAAATCTAAAAATAAATGACGTCCCGTTTCAGTTAATGCACTTTGTAATGTATTCCCCCTCCCCTTCCCTTCTCCTTTTTTTTTTCTTCTTCCCCCTTTTGTAGTGGTGTTTAAGTTTTCTCTGCTTTTCATTTCTCAACAATTAATAAAGTGTATTTTTTTTAAGGGGTTGACGTTCATTATGGCCCGGTCACACAGAGACGACGAACGGCCGGCGCATTGAAAATCGGGGAAAAAAGTCGTGGGCCCGACTTTTGTCAGAATTTGGGAGAAGCTAGCGAGCTGACAACGAATGCATAGCGTGTAGCTAGCGCGCTGCGCGTATACGGGGCGTGTGCTCCGCGTATGTCTGGCGTTGGCCTAGCGCTCTGCGCATGTCTGGCGTCCCTTTGGCGTGTACATCCATGCGTCGAGCTCCGCGCACATTTTTGAGCATGCTCAAAAAAATCCGACGCACACAGCGAATGACGACGAATGCATAGCGTTGGTCCAGCGTTGGTCCAGCGCGCTCGAGAATGAGTAACGAATGATGACGCACACCTAGCGAACGACAACGCACTGGCCAAAATTGCAAATTTCCAATGCCTTGGCCGTGCGTCCACAATGCGTCCCCTCTGTGTGACCGGGCCTTAACGCAAATTGCCCTTTTTGTTAACCCCACATTCCCATACAATTTTGTTTGCTCCTTCCCTTTGTATTTTTCCTGTTATCGATCTTTATCTGTATTTCATGTTTGTATGTTTTAATGTTGTTATGGAGAATGAAATAAATGAAATGAAAATGAAAATAGAGCGGTGTATTTTATTCAATCGCACAATGCCGAGCTGTCATGAATGGTGTGCGCTTGGGAGGCTCATTTGCAGGAGTGTCTTGGTCGAGTGGTTTAAGGCGCTTGACTGGAAATGCGAAGATCGAGGGTTCGAATCCCGACACGGCACTAATATCCTTTGGCAAGATATTAACATCCACTTGCTACTCTCCACCCAGGTGTTAAATGGGTACACGGTAGAATGCGATAGTCATTGTTGGTCAAACAGTTTTTGAACGTCAAGTAACGCCTGGCTGATATGCTCCCCAGTGAGTTGAGATTGTGCACACAGTGGCCCGAATTCACAAAGCAAGGTTTGAGCTCAAACCTCCTTTTGTTTCGCCAAACCTCCTTTTGTTCTTTACAAACCAGGTTTGTAAAAAACGCGTAAAACGCGTCATAATTATGACGTACATAAACCTCGGTTTGTCGACAAACCTCCTTTGTGAATTCGGGCCAGTATGTGCGGGCAAGCACTGAATCCAATGACCGGTGTAATAGTATATTTGTGAAGCGCTTAGAGACATTTGTATTAAGCGCTATATAAAAATCAAATATTATTATTAATAAACGGCGGGGATCGGGAGCCTCAAGCTCCCTCCTCCCCCCCAAAAAAAACTTTTTTTGAAAAAGTATATCAAAGAGAAACAGAAAAAAAAAGAGATCAAGAAAGAAAGAATTTCGAGTGCTCTGCCTCCTCGACCCCACCAGGGGCCCTAAGGCGGGCCCCTGAATGCTTATCTGACCGTAATTCCTAAGTTGACCGCAGGCGCGTAGCCAGGGGGCGGTGGGGGCGGTCGCCCCCCAAAACGCCGGCCAAAGATAAAAAGAAAGAGAGGACAAGGATTAAGAGTCGAGAACGGTACAACGAGTTGTGTTCTTTCTCTAATAATTTAATGAAACGTCAAAGCTTCCGCGCTTCCCGCGGGAGGGGTGGGGTAAACTAAATTCAGACAAGGATTTACAGTCGAGTACGGTACAACGAATCGTCTTCTTTCTCTAATGATTTAATAAAACGTATTATAAGATGATGACGTAGATCCTAATCAAATGATTGGTTGAAAGCGTACACGTGACCAGGCATTCATTTTGCCTAACGCGTAACAAAAATTGGGTAATGACCGGTCATTACCACATCTAGCTTAAATTAGCGCAAAATAAGCGCGACACGAGTCAGAGGTCTAATGAGTGATTTCAAGTTGGGTGTTTAAGGCTGGTGTTAGTGTTTAATAAACACTAACACCAGCCTTAAACACCGAAATGGAAATCAGCTGGTGTTAAGGCTTTGACCTCTGAATATTGTCAACTTCCGGTAACTAGTGTTATCGATTTTGCAAAATTGTCGTCTGCTGAACCGACCTTTGTGGCTGGTGTTAATATTTTACGTACAAATGTCATATTCACTAACACTAGCCCCTAGGGATTAAGCAAATGTTGATTTCCAGTTCGGTGTTAGTGTTGTATCCGCACACAGTCAACGCACGAACGACGCCAATTTATTGTCTGACGATCAAATAAAAATATGTGAAACAGGTAATTCATATATTCTTATGTGTAAAATGAGTCATTTTATAAGACCAGAGAAATAGGTGTAAATTTATTCTGTACTTTTCACGATATCTTTAGTTTTGATGTACTATTTTTAAATCATCGTCGTGAAATCAAGTATGTGTGACGTCACAGCTGGTGTTAAGCTATCGATTTTGATATCGGTATCGGGCTCTTAATTTCATCAGTAAATTTTCCGCTCGATTTAAGAGCTCTTGACTGCTCTAAACACGAACACTAACACTAACACCCAACTTGAAATCACTCAATGTTAGACGCGCGCAAGGCAAGGTACGCCTCAATTTTTGCTAATTTTAAACAATGGGTTATGTAAATGAGAATTTAAACCATGGGTTAGATTTAAACCTCCTTTGTGAATTCGGACCTTTGAGTTTGAGATAAGGGCGATTGATCAAATAACAAGGATACACGTTATAATTTTATAAAACAAATAATACACATTAGTAATTTTGGTTCGAGCATTACTACAATTACCCACACTCGGTACCTTTGAAAGTCTGAAAGTCTAACACGCCCTCGGCTATCACCTCGGGCGTGTTAGACTTTTCCAAAGGTACCTTGTGTGGGTAATTCTTACTAATGCCCTCATTGCTGTGTATTATTTGTATAATAGCTTCGCGCGGGAGGGGGAGGGGGAAAACTAAATTCCGACGAGGATTAAGATTCGAGTACGGTACAACGAATCATCTTCTTTCTCTAATAATTTAAAGAAACGTCAAAGCTTTCGCGCTTTGCGCAGGAGGGAGGGGGCACTGAATTCAGACAAGGATTAAGAGTCGAGAACGGTACAACGAATCGTTTTCCTTTACTAATGATTTAATGAAACGTCAAAGCTTCCGCGCTTTGCGTTGGAGGAAGGGGGAAATTCGTTCCTCCCTACACCCACCCCCCCCCCCCCACCCCTAGGAAGCGCGCTACCTGATCGTTAATACTTTAGTCTCCCCTCCCCCAACCACTTTGTTTGTTTGTCTGCCCCCTGACGTGTAATGTTATTCTGAATGTATTTTTAACAATCTTTTTAACGTGTCAAAATTTTAAAATGCGAGTTATCACTTTATTATGTCAACATGTAAACATGCTGCTTTTCATGTAAAATGACAATTACGATGCATGTATTTTGAAATAACATAATAAACCATTATTGAATTGAATTGAATTGAATTGTTATTAGTCTGTTGGGAGTTCACTCCGCAATACAAATAGCTTTGTCGCATTGGATAGGTGGAATGGACTAAATAAATCATAGCAAAATAAAAGAAACCGATAGCTCACGTTTTGTGAGTTGGATGTATCTACAGTATATAAGTAGAATAATTGATATTGTTAATTATTGTCAATTCCAATCCATCCAATCAAAAGATATTTGATATAGCACCTTTTCCTTGCAGTTACAAAGCGCTGCACACACGCTCCAAAATGTTTGGGCCACTTAAAGTCCCACTGTCCTACTTGTAGCTACTTGCTCCCTCTATATAGAAAACTTCCCAAATCGGTGCCTGTTGGTCCCCCATGATCCTCTTTTTCTTATGTTAGTTGAGAGCTGAGTTAATGAAATAGCCACCTGTCAGTGACCTAGCTGTGTGGTCTAATCCCTTCTGGTCCAGTCGTATTGACGGTCTTTAAAACAAAAGTTAGACACTTCTCAGAGATCAGTAAAGTATAGTATATGTAGGCTGGTAATAAAGTAATTTCTAGCAGAATAGATGTGACTTGAGTAGTTTCTTGAACTGGTCAACAGATGAGGCCGTCTGCACAGCAGTAGGTAGTTGGTTCCACAGTTTTGCAGCAACCGATGGAAAAGACAATTCACCAGCACGTTTCTTAGAGAGACACTGAGTGAGCCTGATGGATGATGATGATGATGAGCGGGTATTTCGGACTCGAGGACGACGAACCAAGCAGTCAGCTATGTACGGGGGACATCGGTGGTTGAGAGACTTGAAGACCAGTAGTAGGATCTTAAAAGCTATTCTCTGTCGTACAGGCAGCCAATGGAGTTCAAGTCGAAGAGGTTGTATGTGAGTCCGAAGAGGAGCAGAATTAGTGTTAATATAGTTCGTTTTTTTTGTATATTGGATAAGGTTGATTGATGAGTAATTTAGAACTATTCCTCTACTCATTAATTCTGAAGTAAAACAAAACAAATAAAACCTAACAGCAACAAACAAAGAAAAAAGAAGAAAATTCCATAATTGTCATCTCTTTAAAAAAAAAAGTCACGGATATCTATGAACATTTACAAATGAGAATATGGGAGATTTCAAAAGATTATTACGCCAGAATCTTTGCGCGGAATAATGTCCAATTAACAAGACGTGTTCACAATTTTATCTCACGTCACATAAGAAAAAATACACTGAAGAAATAGGAAGAGGTGATGATGATGATGACGATGATGATGATGATGATGATAATGATGAAAAAAAGTAGGAGAAGAAGAAGAAGAAGAAATAGCAAGTAAGCAAAGACAGAAAGACGGACAAAAAAAGGGGGAACGAAGAAGTTTGCAGGCCTATTCTAATATTTTCCACTCATTTAGAATGAATAGATATAAGGGTAAACCCCCATCAACCCCCGCTAGATTGGTAGAGTGAGGCCTAAGTAATGTATGACTTCCTGTGTGGTAAAACGAGACAATGCAGTAAGTGGCATTAGGAGCAATACTCTATTATTATGTGCTCAGATTTAGTATCATTAATACAGATGATGTTTTTCTTTACTAAAAGTTTAGTCGTATTGAATGAGCAAATAATAAAGAAAGAAATGGAGTAAGCAGACCCGAACGTTTCCCACAAAACGATATTTCATATGATTTGTTTGCGAATTTGCTTTCAGTCGATATTAAAAAAAAAACTCTCCCAGGTGCATAGGGGAACCGACAGGGGAACCCCCTCACATCCCCTAGAAAGTTTTGTCACTATACCTGATTAAAACAAGTTCACATTGTAAAGCGCAGAGTGGTAAAACGAGACAATACGCTTATTATTATTATTTGGCGTCACCTGTGCCTGGGAGGTGAAAAATGGAACTTGTTCACTATATTAAACCGTCGGGTCTCTCATCTCGGTATAAGTACTGACTGGGGTTTGCAGGGGGACCACGGGGTTTCCCCCTTCTCTTATGCAGTGGGTTCGGCAAAGGTAGTGACTCTCCTTTTCATAATAGAGCCTCCATTCAACGTCCTGTCCTAGGCACTGGCATCAAGCGCAATAGTAGCCTATTTTGTGCTTAGGGTTATTTTCCATTCAAGATGAAAATATTTCTACTCATTGAACAAAAATTAATCATATTCGATGATATAACAGTAATGAGCAACAAGTGTTTACATTGACAGATTTATGACGTGATATTGATAGTGATAGTGGTGGTTATTTTTCCTGACAGCTAAGAAAGCAATAAACTAATGCTTGTTTTAAAAAAAAAAAAAAAAAAATCCCCCCACAGTAGGGCGTTTTATGTAAATGATAAAGTAGTATACATTTTTCTTCATAACAACTGCTATTGAGTGATGGCAACATTGACTGGATACAACATTGAACACGTAATAATAATACACATACAAGATTTTAAGAGGACCTAGGGTTAGAAGCCAATAATGTGCATCACAATGCCAGCCAGCACCCACCGACCACACTCCAAACACCCAACAAGCCAGAACAATATATCCGATCTAGATGTTCTGGCTCGGTAACTTCACTGCTCTCGCCCGCCGAGGCCAAGCGCAAGAGTGCAGCCAATGAATGCCGGCCGCCATCGCATAACATACCATTGATTAAACATATATCATCAGCATTAATCAAAAAGACCATTCAAACGTGACCAGCATCTTTCAAATGAATCTCGCTTCATATTTTCACAAAAGATAGTTTTTTCAAAACCAAAATAAAATCTTTACCTCGTTTAAAACTGTTTGTGGTAAAAGGCGAATTCTAGCCATTTTTTTTTATTTTTTTATAAATTACCCATTTAAACCAAATGATAAGTGAATTTAAAGCTTTATTAAATTTATTGGGTGTGATTCCAAAAAGAAAATTTTCGGCCGTTAATTTCGACACAAGTTTACATGTTTCGTACAATTTCTTTTCGAAATATTCCCGCATTAACTGCAGGTGTTATGAAATGAAATTTGAATCCTCGTGAAATAAATATAGAAACAGTGGGCCCCATCTCCAAAAAAAGGGTAAAATTAACGTGTTTTTACACTTTTTTCCAGGGTGGATCACCACCCGCGCCACAGGAGAGAGAGACAGTGTATTAAGGGAGGGATAGACGGATAAGATAGATAGATGGATGGATGGAGACTGATTGATGGAGGAGAGAAGGGAGAGAGGGAGAGAGAGAGAGAGTAAGAGAGAGAGAGAGGGGGTGGGGGGTTGAAAAGGATCTACCTACCTTGTATTTTAAATGTCAATCTACAAATCTCCAACCTTTATTTGTGAGTGAATAATAAACAGAAAATGAGGAGCCTAACTTATCAAATTTACAACTGCAGAACAACATTATTATTTGTGTAAAAGACAAAGGACTAACACGTACAAGTTACTTTCTATTTATATGTATTATCACTATTGAGTCAATCATTTTTACTTATTAGAAGACAACAAAACAAATCGAATCAAACTAAGAAAACACATTTCATTCACTAAGGCGATAGTATTTATTATTGTACTATATACATATTCAAAATTTAAACAATTTTGTTACATTAACCATTCTGGAGCAAAGTAAAACATTAAATCATTCCAAATTGAGATAAAAATCAAGGTAGAATAACACACATGAATCAAAATAGAATCAACTGCAATAAAAAAAAATCCTGGAAAAATGTAACATTTGGGGTAAAATTAGCAGGTATTCAAATACCATCCACGAGGAATAAGATATTAAGGACACGGCAAAGTCATCTAACGCACGTTGATATAATTTCCATCAAATATTAATTCAAAGTTGATAACAGCCACGTGGGTCATTGAAACGACCCCCCCTTCCACTCCCTTTTTGTGGAGAGGTTGCACTCTACATTCGCCTAAAACTAAATATAACTCTTTACAATACAACAGTTTGTATGAGGACCTCCCTACATAGCAACAATGAAGGCTTACAAGGAGGAGTCCATCTGCAAAGATTCTAACATAAAGTAACAAATATGTTACTATTGATACTCCAAAAACATGTATTAGGATCTCCCTACATAGCAACAATGATGTCTCACATTTAGACGACATGAGTGATTACCTTTTCCCCATTTTTCCCCCAACATGATGTGCCATAAAAAAAGAATGACTTAGCAACTGGAATACATGATTTTGGCACACAAAATATACAGTATAAATATGATGTTGTAGAGTATGTAGTACGTTTTCATTAACTCACTTGAAAAGTGAGTTGAGATGATGATGACAATAATGATGATAATAATAATAATAATAATAATAATTACAACAACAATAGGCCATTTTCGTAAAGTAGCCAAATGTATGCATATGCCTTCGTAAAACGACTCGATACAAATGATTTTATTCACCTGTTACGAATAAATGTATCTCAAATAAAAATAGACAGAATTAAAATTGCATACATCAGTAGTTGCTGGTTGCCCTACCTAACAATATGTATTATATGCAATTTGCATTCTGACTATTGATTGAAACACAATTATTCTTAACAGGTGAATGAAACAATTTGTATCAAAGCACTGAAGTATAAAATTTGTTACATTATGAAAGTGGACTATTGCGTGCTTGTTTGCTAGGTGCCACGTCTGATCCAGACATTGGCTTTACATCTACTTCTATCTCTGGTTCTTTGTACAATGACAATGATATAACAATGATAATACTAATTACTACTTCTATACAAATATTTCTTATCAAGTAATCTACAAGCTTTGTGGTGATTTTTATAGTATGAACAGAGGTTCATAGATCAACAAGTAAAAACTGTTTACAATAACAGCATGTTAACATTAAATTACAATCAAAACAATGAAAGTGGCAACCTAACACAATAATACTAAGAAAAGGGAATTATTATCAAAGTGTTAGACACAACAAAAAATAGTAGATATCCATAATCTGGTAACATTTTAAATAACCTTCTATTGCACTTTACATCTATTTAGAAGAAAAAACATGCCTGACAGATAACAAAACAAAAATAAGCAAAAAGAAGAAGGACAAAAACCAGAGAAAACCTGTATCATCAAATCGGTATATATAGAATACAAGCATCAAGGAACAAAATGTTTTTAAACAAAATTGAAGAACATTATTTATGCATTAAGAATTACTAGAACTTTCTTACACAAGGAAGGTCTGTTTCATCTTTGGTAGAAAAATGTACTGTACCAACATCACATGTATAAAATTACTTTTTATAGAACAAGTTGAAGAGACGGTTAAAACACCAAAGGAAATGGAAGACTTGTGTCGAAGTTTCAAAAAAATTGTATAACCATTTGATTTGGACCAATCGCAACTTTTTGTAAGACGAGGCCCTGAACTCAACTGTTACATCAAAAGAAGACCAAAAAAATGTAAATACACTGTACATTTATAAACTATATAGACATGAACATTCTATATGTAATATAAGTAAGTAAGTTGCATTGTTTGGCATTGCCTTTGAGTGACTTCAACTATCAGGGAAAAAAATAATATTTATTTTTCGGGGGCTACTTTTCAAGCTTGCCTGCATAAACATAACACTCTGAAGTTTGTTTTGCATTGAGCTCTATGCAAATTTACGGGGGCTCTTTTCTGATTTTCGGGGGCTCTTTTGGGCATTTCGGGGGCATATTCGCCCTGAGCCCCCATGTATTTTTTTCACTGTCAACTATTCATTGCACCATGATGAACACAAGAATATCAAAGTCACTTGGTACAAAGATTCACATATCTATAAATAACAACAAAGGACTACAAAATTTTGCTTCTATATAACAAGAGCAATTTCATAGTAAAAATAAATTGCAAAAGCGATTATTTACATGAATTTCACTGCATGTTTGCAAGCAAGAAAGTTAAAAGTGCACATAAAATGCTCACATAAAATGCATAAGAATCAATTTCCAAGAATTCTGCCCTATGTTTGCAAGAGCAAATTTAAAATGCTGTTATAAAGTGCAAAAGCAAAAAACTTAAATATTCCCATCAATTTTGCCCTGCTTTTTGTGAAGGTGAAATTGCAAATGCATAAAAATCTGCATATTTTGCTAATATTTTTCCAAAATGGTGCGAGTAAGAGATAATACATGAACTAGCATATTTCGAATTGCAGTGCTCATTTAAAATCTGTGATTATGATATAGGCCTATATGTAGGCAATAGGCAATATGTCTTATACAATTAAAGTTTTTCATCTATTTATTGCATTAAAAAAAAATGAAAAAGCTCTTGATATGTCAAGATAAGTAATTAGTTAAATAAGTTAATGGTCATGCAAAGACATTTTCATTTATATGCAAATCTTTGTTTTTCTTCACACAATCTGTTTCTTTAGTTTCCCCTTATATTATCCGCTTTCGGCTTTCTGTTCATTCTTGTGGTTAACTCTCATGAGTGCAAGACGAAAAGCCTTAGCATTTCTGAAATCCTTCCTGTTCTTCAATTTTGCAGTACCAATCATCTCTTTAAAATACATTTGTTTTATAGGACCCATCGCACAGGTTTTGGCGCAAGAACTATCACATGGAAATCATCTCTTTCACAGTGTTCCACTTCAATAAAAGTGATCTTTTAAGTAAAAATCTAACTACTCAACTATACACTACCGCTATAAAGTCCTATTGGATCTTTTCTTCAAGTCTTGAATGATCGGCGCGTAAACCCGGGACGGTGCGTCCATCCCCCAGATGAAATCCAGATGATCGTAGTCATCGTACTGGTAGTTGCCTTGGAGCACCTTATTCAGCTTGGGTATGAGCCACTGGACATCCTCAGGGTCAGCGAGCCAGTCATTCTTGCCCCAGAAGATGGAGACTGGTGTCGCCATGTTTTCTGGGATGTATAGTGGCGGAGTGCTCTGGAGGACAAAGAAAGGAACAAACCAGTCAGGATGTGATAGAATATTTTGTGATTCATTTTTAGTCAGACTTTCTAAAGCCAATTTTGAGTGTTCGCAGTGAAGCTTCATTATGTTCTGAACTTAACCGTATTTAAGGATTGTTGCAAATTGTTACCATACATAAAAATCAATATGAAGTGTTTCCATATTTTGATTGTTGTCATGAAATGATTCAATGTGGTAAAGTTGAGGCCAACTAAATATAAACGAATAGCTTAAACTAGCTAAAAGTTTCCATATTTACTAAACATCTATAACACAGATGTACATACATATGGTATAGGTGAGACAACATTTTACCAAAGGCATAGTTGGGACATTTTATGGAATGCCTTCTAAATTTTATAAAGAGGGCTTGGTCAAATCGACACAATCATCGGTCAAAAATACATGTACATAGATCCAAGCCTTCATGCATTCTATACGACCAGAATATTTCATGGGGTTTCCATTTTTGCCATTTTTGCCCATGGTTTTAGGCAGATAAGTAGGAAGAGGCGTTGTGGTCCAGTGGATAAGTCTCTGGACTGTAAAACACAAGGTACAGAGTTGGAATACCTGCCACAACACTAATCTCCTTTGGCAAGACACTAATCTACATTTACCACACTCCACCTAGGTGAGATAAGTGGGTACCAGGTAGGATTATTTCTTGAAGTGCACTGTGTGCTGATAACGCCTGCCGGAGCTAAATCTAGGGTAATAATTCCAAAGCTCTTTGGAAGCACATAGGGAAGTTATGTCAAATGTGTTATGCGCTATACAAGAATGGATTATTATTGTCATTATTAAGTTGATACTTTTTACAATAATGTAAGTTACCTGGTTATATTTTGCCATATTGTCTGTGTATCCATAGTCATACATCTGGAATGTGCCTGAATCAACCATCTACAAAAAAAAGAAAGATATACATTTTCAATTTATCATATTTTTTCTAATACACTTCAATTCAGTTTAAAAGCTTCATGTTCTATGTAGAAATTGTTCTTTCTTCATTTACTTTTTTCAAAGTGCTTGGCAAAAGGAATAGACCTGTACAAAAAAAATACAGTGAAATTTGTATACAAAGACTGCTCAAGGGAGACGAGGAAAGTGGTCTGTATGTACAGGTTCCTTTAGTACAAGTTTCAATGAGAAACAGGTCAAGGAAAACAACAAAAATTGTCTTTAGAGACAGGTGGTCTTTCTTTACAGGTGGTCACTGAAGCAGGGTTGACTGTAGTACTATTTGAGGCTTACCTGGGCATAGTGAACAACATCCATGACAGAGGTTCCTGAAGGATCGTGATTGAAGTATACAGGAAGACGAGACTGGAGAGAAAGAGATATTTGAATTGACATTTATTTCCATCATCCTGACAATATATACAAAGATAAAAGATGGAATATCATAACATATATAACAATATCAAACTGACAGTTAAATTGACAAAATGTAAAGAATATATGTAAGTTCAAACCAAAGTAATAATAATAATAATATCATGTTTAATTTTTATATAGCGCTTAATACAAATGTCTCTAAGCGCTTAACAAATATATAAATGGAAAATGGCGGATCCCTAAAAGCCATAAGGCTTGACAATTCAATGCATCATTGGAATGCTTCTTCTAATACAGTGTATATTAAACAATTCTCTCCGTTATGTTGGTCTTAACATTTGGAATTCCTACCTCCTTTTACAGTCTGTTTAGTTATTTAGTTATGTTACAGAGACAGCATCGTGAGAAGGTAATATAAGCTATAAGATATATTCTTGTATCCAGGCCAGCATAACTATAGACCAAAGTTTCGGAATTCACTTGGTAATGAGGATCAATGTCTTAGCAAAGTGCACTAACGCATCAACTTGGTTTCAAAACCGGGACCTTTCGAGTTATGAGACCACTGCTCTACCACTAGGCCATTGCGCCTCAAAATTACTTTAAAGTGGGACTGCATAACTTGTAGCTACATGTACTTGCCCCCTCTATATAAGCATACCTAAGCGGTACCCGTTTGCCCCCCTTGATCCCCTTTTTCTCATGTTAATTAAGAACTGATTTGATGAGATAAACACCTGGCATTGACCATTGATGGGAGGTCTAATCCCTCCTGGCCAAACTAGTGCAGACAGGATTTAAAATAAAGAGTAAAATATATTTACTCGGCTTAAACTGACAATGTGAATGGGAGATAACTTACCATGTTCAGGTTCTTTGCATCGTATCCACAGATGACAAAGAGAACATTAGAACAGATCGTCTCTTCTATAGGGCACAGATCTCGAGCGAGCCATTTGACAAACTCGTTGCTTGGATTGAATTCACCTTCGCCCAATATATCAAAGAGAAACTGGAAAGAATAAAAGTAAAAATTGATATTAGAATATATTTGAACAAATCGTCTCTTCTATACAACAGAGATCTCGAGCTAACCACTTGACAAACTCGTTGCTTGGCATGAATTCACCTTCGCCCAGTATATCAAATAGAAACTGAAAGAAATCATAATAATAACAATGATGATGATAATAATGATATTATGTTTAGAAACAAGCAGCAATGTAACCGGGTTTCTTGCCATGAAAGCTTTCATTTACAATTTTGGCAGAACTCTACATGTCACAAAAGTTTCTGGTTCTGCAAAGCTGTCATAATTATCTACCATCTTGTATTTAGCGTATTCCTGGCAACTTTATCGCTAAATTGTGCCTCTAACTGTGCCCAACACCAAGTTGCTTCCATCATATATTCTTATCTTTGCTCAGCTTTCATATTACCATCAAACTCCAAGAAAATTGTCTATGAATCCGTATTAATTTTGAAATGATTCTCATGACATAAATTCCTATATACCAGAAATTCAGGTTGCTGTTCCATAAAACTTGTGATCAATAACAATTTACACAGATTTATGACAAATCTGCACAAAATTCAAAATTGAAGGATTTCAGTAACTTATTTTTAAAATTATTCATAACAAGTTTGATGAAAAAGGTCCCAGATTAACTACAATCTCAGTTTTATTTTTCATTTCAAACAGAACAGTAATTTTTACAATAAATCGGATAAATTCAACATTCAATAATATAATACATTTTACATGGTTTAAAGTTATGAAATAGAAAGTATAAATAAATATCCAGTATAATGGTTCTTTTAAATTTTTGTAAAGATAAACCTGCGGAAATGGAGGGATCGACTGAAAAGCAGAGCTTGTAAAATGTGGATCCCTCAAAATAATAACAAACTTTATTAACAAACCTTTGACTTACCTTTATTTCTGGTAGGAAGTATGTTAGATAGTGTAGAGGGCTAGTCATGTGACTGACTCTAGCTACTGGCGCTAAGGCATACATCATCTTCACCTATGGTGTGTGGGAAAGACAAAGGAAAAGGGAAAATAATCAATAGAATCTGAAATTGTGAAGGTACAAAAAAGGAGACGCCTGAACAGACGCCTACAAACTGGCTCAGGCGACCCCGGTATGAAACTGTGTCACGTCTTTTAGATGGTGACATTAAAGGTCGGTCCCCAGACGTAAATAATATCTGATTGACATATATATTCATCTATGAAAAGATTCATCTACATGGATAAATTACAACATATTAAGAAAATTTATCTGATACAAAATAGACTGTGAAGAGATAGTAGAGCAAAGCGGTCATCGTACTACTGACTCGGGCAACAGATACACCTAAATGTATAGTAGGGATAAACAAGGAAATTAGAGATATGTTACAATGGTATGTAGAACGGAAGGGCGGATGTATCATTTGCCGAGAGCATGGAAATCATTAACTCATATACATGTAGATGTAGTATATCATATACATGTAGGTATACCTAGAAATTGTGTGTCCAAACAGGTTGTGCACTTGATTTAACAGTGCAACTTGAAGAAGTTTACATCACTACATGCAATATTTCATAAATCTTCTAAGACTTATGTTAGAAAATAAATTATAAAGGATGATTATTTATGATTCTTAGTGTTATTTGATGCAAAGTTTTTGTTAAATCCTAAGGTAAAAGCGACAGTTTTGTTTTTGTTCAGCATCCGGACACATTACACCCCCCCCCCCCCCATCATGCATGTACATATATGCCCCTCTTGCTTCTAACAAACAATTCTAGCCACTTGAAGCTGTAAACTTTCACCTATTGAGACTATAAGAACATAATAGTGTTTGTTTATTCTTCATCTTTGTTGAACCACCAAAGGAGGAAAGGGAAAAAAAGAATTATCACTACTACTTCCTTCCCGGTTCATGATAGCATGTGACTGATGACTTTTCCACATTCTTTCACTTTCAATACATGCCTTCTTCAGTGAAATGAACCAAGTCAGCTGGTAAATTGCCGTTTGGTCTATAACCAGTTTGCCTAGTACCCAATTGGTCTATTTATGGTCTACACCCAGCCTGTCTACTATCCACATGGTCTATTAATCATTTTGTCTTCTCATCAC
Organism: Strongylocentrotus droebachiensis; assembly: GCA_035222895.1. Classification (NCBI taxonomy): domain Eukaryota; kingdom Metazoa; phylum Echinodermata; class Echinoidea; order Camarodonta; family Strongylocentrotidae; genus Strongylocentrotus; species Strongylocentrotus droebachiensis. The sequence continues at coordinate 23,020 of JAVYIG010002345.1, forward strand.
TTGGTCTAATGACCATTTAGGCTAATAGCCATTTGGTCTAATCTCCAATTAGTCTACTACCGTTTAGTCTATATTGTTTATTTATTCTAATTCTCAGTTAGTCTAATTTGTCTTCTATCCATAAGGTCTAATAATCATTTAATGATTATTGTTATTCATGATTAAATAATTATTATACCATATAGACAGTAGACAAAATGGGCGTTAGGCAAACTGGGAATTAAACCGAGTAAAAATTAGACTAAATGAATATTAGCCTAAATGATTATTATACCATGTGGATAGTGGATACGCTGGGTGTAGACCACATGAGAATAGACCAATTGAAAATTGGTTGTAGACCAAATGGCAATAAACCAGTCAGATGGCACTTTTGAAAACCAAGCCCTGAAAAGAGTGAAATGAACTAAGAAGTCCCAGAGTTGTATAATAAACTAGGGAACTAACTTTGCGAGATGTTCACAGTGGAGATTGAACAATTGTCATTTCACAAAACAAAAATTAGCCATGCATGTACTACAGGCTTGTGTCTATGTATATTTCTCAAAGTAATTAACAAGTAAAATTAAGTAAACAGTCTGTCTTGATCAACTTAATGCATCTTTAATAGCATGTATCGCAGTCTTTGCCAATAGGTTCCTTACATTCTACTTTAATCTACTATGAATTGAGAATCATTGAGACATGCTCATATATATACGACATGTATTGTATAATTAATTTATATTTTTATATATATACGTATATGTCTATATTAATTTGTAAAATGTGGAACAAATAAAACTTGAGACTTGAATCTAATTCAACCAACCTTGGCAGCCAGCTCAGGGTTTCTTGAGAACTCGGCGAAGGCGATGGTAGTTCCTTGAGAGTGGCCTATGTAGAAGAGATCTGGTTGGTTGGTTTCCTTCAGAGCGAGCCCAAGCATCGCTGGAAGATCAAACTGGGCCATTTCATCCCAGCTAGAGAAATGAAAACGAAAAACAGATTTGGCATGATTAAAGGCATCGTTTAACAATGTTAAATCTGAGATGCATGGCCCTAATTGTTATCAGTGTCTGTGATATATATAGTGTAATATCAAAGCCCTAAAAAAAATTGGGCTTCAAAATAACATCAAAGTGCCTCAAAATTTAAATCTTTTTAATGTATGGTTTTACCATACTCATTTTCTCCAATAGACTGTAGTGTTATAAAAGCCGTTAGGAAAACAAATTCTCAAATTTCTAATTCCGATCATAGATATCTTGATACCTAATTAGACAGGCGATTGACTTGTAAACATCATGGGATTCATGTATGACCTAAAGGTTTATAATCATGATTTCAGCATGAGCTAAATCAGGATATTTTTTGTTAGAATCTGAGGCAAAGTTACTGAAACCTTTTAAAGAGTTGCCATCGATTCTAAACAAAACAAGATTGCATTTCTCTATTATGGTACATATGGAATAGTTTATATTTTTTCATGCGAATTACAGCGCCACTTGTGTGAACAAAACTGAAATCCTGCATTTATTTTAGAACACATTCTAAAGTTTTGACTTTGACTTTGTTAATGGTAAATATTTCATTCTGTACATCCCCCATTTACATTGTTATTAGTTATGGCGTAACAATTTAGGAATCTAACTAAGGAGTTATACAATTTAACGGACATCAATTTGTGTCCTTCCTGCCTAGAACACAACATTTTTTTAGGGATACAATGGCAAAAAAGCATCCCTGGATTGATGTCTGTAATGTCATGTTGACAGTGTATTATTCCCCCCCCCCTCAAAAAAAAAAAAAATGAGAACAAAATCTACAACTTCACAAACCTCCACTTCCAGAACTCCACCTGTTCGGGCTTATACTTGATGCTTCTCTTCGAATAATCATTCCCCCTCACGTTACCGAGCCACACATCGAATCCCGCGTCCGCCAGAATATACGCCAGGCTCTCGTTGGCGAGGTTCGTCAACCAGTTGGTGGACGATGCCAGGAGGCCATGCTGGAGGAAGACGACCGGTCGCGGCGTGTATTTGGATTCATTGCGGCCGTACGGGATGCGTTGGAGGCCAAGGATGAAGCCATCGTCGGTCTGGACGGAGTATTCTTTACATGGGTAGCCTTTGCTGGTTATCAGTTGACTCTAGAAATTAGAATTTGGAACAGCAATTGACTGATGTGTTTAGTTTCAGCCATTTCAAAGCCAAAATCCCAAACTGGAGGACAAGAAATACATGCAGGAATGGTAGCAAATTTACCTCAGCCTCTGACCTAGAAAGCTAAAAAGGCTCTGGTACCATAAGTTAGAAAACTGCAGGGAGATATGACTCAAACATAAATTGTTAATAGGACAGTTTTTTTTTAGTCATTACTTTTCAAACATTTTCCCCTTTTGTTTTAATAGGACTTTAGGCCCATCTATTCAAGTGCAACATCTTCATGCTTCATAACAGAACTTACTCAGCTCAGATTGAATTGTTAGATCATCATGATCTAGATCTATTTGTATAGTTGTAAAGCGCTTAGAGACATTAAGCGCTATATAAAAATTAAATATTATTATTATTATCATGTCTCTACTCCACCAAACTTTACTTCATTATCTTTTTCAACAAAAATTCTGGTTTAATTCTGAACTTCATAGGAAGCACCTATCATACAGTAGTTTGTGAATGTGATCGGAGTAGAGTCTAGTTTAAGCCAAGGGCAAGGCCCATGTTTTTTTCTTCTTTTCAAATTGACAAATACCAAGATGTATTCTGTTTTAAATCTACACCTAACTGCCACGCCCACAGACAGAACAGGAAGGCAGAGTCCGTCTTCAGAAAGCTACATGAACTTGGCTAGCTACGCAATACAAACAACAAGCGAGGGGTTGACCGTGACGATTACATAATCGAAATGCTGACATGCTATTGGCTAAGATCGGGCGTCGCCCACAACACACCTACCACGTATATTATCACACTGCCTATTCTTCCGAAATTACACCACACCGATTCATTTTCAACGGGAAAATATGCTTTTTAGACAAAATATAACGTTTCTTACCGCATTCCTGTTGATGTCAGGATCTTCCCCTAGACGTCTGTAAAGTAGATTGTCCAATCTGAAGCCTGCGATCGCTCCAATTAGAGATAAAATAGAGAGAACCAACAGAGGTTTCTGCGCACCGACGGCCATGTTTTCAATTCAATGAATGAGTAGTAAAATCACGTGCATGCAGGTTTTGTGTACAAATAAAGATTGTGCGAGGCGATCGTGCGAGTCACGAGACTCGATTGGCATTGTGTAATTGCGTCATGGTGCATTGTGACTCAGTATTGTTGAGAATATGAAGATAATCTTTGTATTTGTATTGCGTTCGAGCTAGGGGTACTTTGTTCAGAAACGCCGAGCTAGGTCTTTTACTTATATACATTTATTTAAGACGGGGTTGGCGACCGCGTAAGAAATTCACTCCTATATAGACTAGTCTTTGATGTCCGAAAGTACCCCGAGTTCGGTCCTCTACCCCCTCTTTAATCCCCCATATTCCACTCTCCCTCTTCTCAATAATGTTATATTTCCTCTTCTCTCGCGCTAGCTCTCTCTCTCTCTCTCTCTCTTTATCTCTATTGTTTTCCATCATCTGTATACCCCCCCCCCCAAATCTCTCTCTCTCTTTCTTTCTCTCTCTTTCCCTCCCATTCTCCCTCCTCTCTCTCTCGATCCCCACAATCCCTTTCCTTTCTTATTTTCTCCCGACTACATGATCACAAAGACCTACTAACTACTAGAATTCAACCCAAGGCAATTTCCGGCAACAGCCTTAATCACTCAATAAAATGTGTCACTATGCGAACATTAAAATGATATATGTCACTGGACATTATCAAAGTTGGACATCTATGTATGCAATAAAAACATACCATCCCAGCATATATATAGCTCCCTGAGTGAGCTGCTAAAGGGATTACTCCTTTAACTATCAGGGAGGCTGATGAAATCCCCCTGAAGTTGATATCCTGAATATCTTTGCAAGCGTCTTTTAACAAAAAATCTTATACTGTTTCATTAACCCTATCCCGCTTTGCTAGACTAATGCAACAAATATCGGACTGGTCTTATTTTTTTCTTCACAAAATGTCAATGTGGTTGTCCCAGGTTTGAGACATAGTTAATATAGAGTTCAAATGCAATTATGCATTCCATATCTCCCTTCATCTCTCTTCACCTCTCCTTCCAAATCCATTTGATATTTCTTAGTCTATCTGCACTAGTTTGGCCAGGAGGAATCCAGAGAGGGACTATACCTCACTGCGCGAGGTCACTGGCAGGTAGTTATCTTATCAAATCAGCTCTCAATTAACAAAAGAAAAGGGGACCATGGGGGATCAACAAGTACCGCTTAGGCAATGTTGGCTGTATAGAGGGCGCAAGCAGCTACAAGTAGTGCAGTCCCGCTTTAATAGCTCATACGATTCATCATTTTCTTTCAAAAAGGAAACCACGAAACCAACAAACACGATCGGATATCTTTTTTTCAAGTGCACACCTATGAAAAGGTTTCTTTTATTGTCAATTGTCAACCAACAAATAGTTGCTCCTGTACAGTAGGCCTATAGCTCTCAACTCCTAATACTTATATTACTACATTAATACAAAAATCTTGTATTTATGTACACATTACATTTAAACATGCAATCCTTCACAAACCCTTTAGTTTTCCTTCCATCACAAAAGAAATAATCGTCAGGAAGAAATAGAAACAAAAGTACAAATATTAAATTTCTGAATGACAAAACTGTCGAATCGCATATTGTCTCGAGCCAACGTCTGGACACGAGACGCATAAGTGAGCATATCCATTGAAATAAATAACGAGATGAAAATTCATTTATTCTCTTTTACATTCATATGAGCTGCCCATGATCATTTCAACATCCTCAACACAAAATAAGAAGGAACAAAATGGAAAGAAATTGTAATAATGTACAAATCTAATTACATATCTATATCAAAGTCAATGTACACGTATGTACATCGTTAACATAATATATACTATAGAAAGAAATCACATTTATTTTCTAGTCCCAGATCAAGTGAAAACAAGGGCTTGTTTATTTGTAATGGAAAACAAACATAGTATTGCAGACACTTGAAAAGTTAGAAAATGTAGGCCAAAATGTCATCGCTCATTAAATCAAAGACATTTTCCTCTCTCATTTTCTTTCAAGGAAAGAAATATTGTGTACAGAATAATTTATAACAACAAAAGAGAGGAACAATAATACTTATGAAAAAGGAAAGCACATGTATAGATTAAGTCATAAATAAGTTATGCTAACAATGGCACTGTATGTTAATGACTTTCAACGATAAAATGAACAAAGGTAGATTGGAATACGCTCTTCTTTCTATATTCCAAAGATGGTCACGTGGGACTTACTTTTAGTGCAATGCTTCAGTTTGAAAATGATGATTGCAAGGGAAAATTCCCCTTTTCATGAATAGTTTGTGGAAAAAATCTCTTTGATGTCATGAAGATGTTGAACCATATTTGTAGCACCATCTCATACAGAAAATTGCTTGGAGCTTGGCCCAACAAAGACCAGAAAATTGTTGGAGAGCATTTAGTTTGGTTTAGGAAAAAGAAAATAATTGTAATTTGGAAAATTCCCTGAAGATGGCCGTTTCAAAATGGTTGAATGATGTCAAGCACATTCTGTAAGATCAGTTGTATTCCAAAAAGCATTACAGAGGATGCTTACTTTCTTTACAGAGACGTATGCATCTTTGGAGGATGCTATTTTCCTGTAGTAATTAGCTCTAATCCAATTTTTCAACTTTTTAAGCCCAAATTTTTGATGAGTCCCAGGTTTCAAAATAGACGGCTAATCAGCACCAATGTACCAAAAGTGTTTTTGTTTTGTTTTTCGAGGGGGAAAAAGCTTTAACTGAGCATCCTATTTAAAGATGTCGAAATAAGGGTCGACAGTTTTCATTTATCACTATGGCACCGTATGACCAATTATTGTGTTGCTCCTTCAAATAAATTAGCAATTTTTTGTCGCATTTCATTCTATAAAAAATAAATATTCATGATATTCCAATCATTTCTCTACACAACTCTGGAATGTACTAATGCCCATGCAGCTCTTAAACAACTATACAAATACCATTTTAAAATCCAATTGTGTTCTTGTCAAAAGATGTATACCGCAATTTCCCTGCTTTTTATACATCTCAACTCATGGACAATATAATCGAGGGCTTGTCCAGCTTTTAAATAGAACATACGCATAATTTCTTACATAACAGGAATATGTTGAATATGTCAAACATATTCACACACGCTTTTTACTTAATCTCTGAACTGTACTAGGGCAGTTATATTTGGTTGTAATACTAATATATTCTTATTCTAATTCAAGGTGTTGGATTTTTTTATATTTATGATTACAAAATGTACGCATCACCATCGGTTTATACCAATGCCCTGTCTTATAAACAGTTGCTTTGCGATTGACATTAATCGCAACCGTATACATAAGAGATAGGAGACTGTAAACGTCCGATTAATTAGAGGACTTGCGATTGACTCTAATCAGTCACAAATCTTCATATGATGGGACCCAAACTCTCAATTTAGCAAAGGCTAACTATGGTGTAGATGTATGAAATCACGTTTCGACAATATGACTGCAATACCCGAGGTCTATCATAAGACCTTGTCATACCGTACCATTCCAAATGTTGGTGCCTCTAACAACTCTTTGAATTCATATCATCTTAGGAAAAAAATAAGGTTTAAAAATATGTTCAGGTTCTAAATAGTTTCCTTAATGGCAGCGTTACTGAGGTAAAATAATATTTTCATTTTTTCTTGGGGGGGGGGGGGGGGGGGGGGGTGGGGGGAATAAATAAGATATTTTTTTCATATTAATTACGCTTGACTGAATTTCTTTCACACACCAAAAAATCACCAGACTCGTGACATTAGCTCACACAAATGAATTACATTTCAAGATTTGAAACAAAAAAATCAATTACACAAATCACAAACACATAAGAAAACAATACAAAAGAAATGAACAAGGAATTCCTCACAAAACGCAAACAAAAATTACGACTCAACAGAAAAAATGTTGACGAAAAGTCAAGTAAATCCCTTTGGCTGCACTTCCTCACAAGAAAACTCAGAAAAAAACTCGAGAAATTGAGGACGCACATTTATCTCTATAACACTTCACTTACATATGTCATAACGTTTGTCATCATAAAAAAACTTCTTGGTCCAGTGTCGTAGTGCTATGGTAGAAATGTTCAATATGTACATTATGCAGCTTGTAGACATTCCCCATAACTTGGAGAAGATTTTGTACATTGGTTTTTGTACATTCACCGCTCCTCTTCAACATCGAAAGACATTTGAAAAAAATATTGTGTACTTGGGTACAGAAAAGAACATCTGGGATATCGTCAGCGGAGTGGGAATATCCTTAAAAATGAAATGAACCATTTTCCTCATGTGATGCATATGACTTTGTGAAGTACCTCAATACAAATATTTCATTTAGCTGTAATGAATAATTGTATTTCAATAGTCAGAATAGTCAGTAGGTGTTGTTAGGTAGGGCAAGCCATAACGTTTGTCCTACCTAGTAACAACTAATGTATGCAGTTCCCATTCTGACTATTGAAATACAATTACGCGTAACAGATGAATGAAATAGTTTGTAACGAGGCACTTCACAAAGACGTATGCATTAGATTTGGTTACATTACAAAAAGAGTGTTTTACGATCATGTTGTAGGTCTTGCTCTAGTGATGTAAGAAATCCTTCTCTTTAACCCTTACTGTACTGGGCTATTTTGAGCACCCTCTGACTGGGGGGGGGCCTGGGAGGCCCCCCCCTATGATCTCGGCCGTCGATTGTCCGATGAACACAAAAATTTGCATGTTTGTAGATATTTACGTAAGGAACAAGATGGTATAATTAGTTTTTTCCGAATATGCAAATTTTTGTCGTTAGCCTAATTAATTATGCAAAATGCGCTAATTTTATGCATTTTACAGAAAACATGTCAAACTCCACTTTTTTAATGTTGAAACTCATTATTCATATAAAACTTCTTTTCTAACACAAACAAGTTATTTTAATGTAATTAATAAGGATATTTATGCAAATTTTGATGCGATTTTTAATTTTTTAATTTTTTTTTGATGACATGCGCATACTAATTGTTATGTAACGCCTTGCAGGTATATCCGATTTCGACGAAAATGGTATCAAAATGTGCGTAAGACTTGAGGGAAAAAAGTCATGAAACGACGATTCAAAATTCTAAGCGGTTGCGGCGCAATCTCGGAAAATGTCGAGGGGGGGGCCTCCCAGGCCCCCCCCCCAGTACAGTAAGGGTTAAAAAAAGACCCAAGAGGTACTCTTGAACTAATGCTTACTGTTACTCCAATGCTGTATGCAACTTAATACAGAGTTAACTTTTCATAAGATATCGCCACAACTCCATTTGTCATAGGAGGACGTATGAAAAAAAAAAATGAATATATAATGATATAACCAAATTGGAAGGAGTTTGGAGACAAAAGCAGGATGTGTTCTGCTGGGCCAATACAATTCTCAAGAATTATTGCTAAAGGGGCAAAGTGGCCCGATATGTCACTGGATATTTGGCAAAATATTTCCAACAATGTTCAATTCCAATTCACAAGACTGGTGTAATTTTTAATTGAAAATGACCAATTCTAATTGAAAAGTAGTTGCATTTACTAATATAAAGACTGGATTTTTATCAATAATGACACCAAGTATTTTGAAGTGTTTATGTGTTCAGAATACACATCACCATTATCACTACACAAGCAGGAACTTCAATCGAATCCAGTTTTATTTTGAGACTGCAAAGAAAATGGGAAATCGGTCTTTAGTTAGTCAATAACAGATGACTGATGATCCCAATGCCCCCCCCCCCTTCTTTGGTCTGAAACTAATGACAGACCACTGGAATTATGTCTTAAAATTTGCTGTGGAAACGGTCAAAATTAGTTAAGGGTGTGAGCGAGGCTAAGAATATGGATTTGATATAAATTTATCTAAGCTCATGACTTGGCATGTTGAAAAATATTTGTGAGTCCACAAAAAAAATTGCAAATATGGGCAAACATGGATTTAAACGGGTGTATCAGAAGTTTTGATGGAGATAACTTTGTGCATACAGCGTAAAGGCATCCCTTCATGATGGAAGATCTGGGACTCGTTTCACAGAGCCTTTTTTTCAATGACAAATGACAAAAATCAGTGACAAATCTGCTGATAACCAATCAGAAGCAAGTATTTCACTAGCTTATAACAAAGACTGTCATTTGTCACTGATGACAAGTTTTGTGAAACGCTCCCCTGCTAGTCTAAAAGACCCAACTCAATCCATATGATGGTGGCCAGATCGTTAACGACAAAGTCTCAAGTTCAACCTGATGCAAATAAAGTCCTGAAAGACAGTTCACATTCTGATCCTTCTGAAGAAATCCTGCAACTTCAAATCGGATGTGGAACTGTAGCGTCACCAAACATTGAACTCCTCTTGCATTTAATCAAAAGTACTCCTCCAAGGGTCTTCACATCCTTGAGTATCAAGAATTAAGGATCCCCCCCCCCCTCACATAGCCTTCATTGTTTTTTTAATCATTTTAGGAGCTGATGTCCAATGTCCATCTCTGGCTTCTCCAAGCAATTGATCTAGAGGAACTTCTGCGACATCAGGAAACCTGGAGTTGTTATCACCACATAGCCTCATTGTTCCTAGGCTATGTCATCCTCAGAGCCATGTTGTCTCGAGTCCAAAGCCTATTTGTTCAGGCAAAGCGATATCAACAGGAGCTCCTGGAACTTCTTCCCACTTGAAGCCTTTCAAGAGTTCTGGAGTTGTTTCTGCTCACATGGCCCCACTGTCTCAAGATTCTTTATCGTTCTAGAAGCTAGTGTCACGAGTCCAGGTCCAGTTTGTTCAAGCACTTGGCCAGTGTTGTGGAGGATTCGGTGTTGCTGATCGCCAGGCTTGCTAAGAGCAGCTCATGCTTTCGGATTTCGCTGCCAAGATAAAACATGGGTACAAATGTCAAAACGATGGCAAAAGTGAAGGAAAAAAAACTTCCACAGAAAAACATTTAAGAATCTAAATAAAAAATTAAATGGGGAATACAGTGTATTTTTAAAGGTATTTTAAAGGGATTGGGTATATTTGCCTCAGATTCTAAACAAAATCTTGGATTTAGCTCATGCTGCAATCATAATTATAATCCTTTACGTCAGTCAGGAATCCCATGAATTTTACAAGATTGGAAATAAAAATCAGTCTAATTGTAAGACCTGTCACTCAAGATTTTTAAATTTTTGAGGCAAGCGCAATTTTTGTAGGGCTTCAACACACTGATAACACTAAGGGCCATGTATCTCAGATTTTTAAAACTTTCAGAGAAAGTGAAATATGTTCTAAAATTAAGAATCTTTCCTCAACATAAGGAATGGCAGGAAGCCATTAAATATATATAAAGACATCTAAATGAATATGCAATGTATACCTACCGAGACCCTATCGCATACAAAAGCCACAATCTAAACTACAGCGAAACCTGTATATAAAGACTGCTCAAGGGTTACAAGATAAGTGGTCCATAAAGGCAGATGGTTCAATTAGTACAGGCTTCAATGAGAAACGATATTCAATGGAAATGACAAATGAGGTCTTTATAGACGAGTGATCTGTTCATACAGATGGTTCCTAAACCAGGTTTGACTGTATTATCCTTAATTTATGATGAAATAAAGCCAAATTGATGCCAGTTAACTTACCTTCTTCCAACCGCAGAATGTGTTGCTATGTTCTTGAGAATCAGAGCTGCTGTGAGGCGTATACTCTTAGTGACAGGTCCTTCATTTTCTCCCTGCAGTAACAAAACATAGGTTTAAAAAAAATGTTTTATAATATCATGAAATGTGTAGATAGTAAGACAAGTTATAATATTTTTACTACAAATGTAATTCTATTGATGGTGATTCTATTCATGAATAATGGATAACGAGCTACTGCAGTTAAGTTCAGTCAAGACAGCAGTCCTGCTTACAGTTCTGATCATGTCATGTCCAAAATTACCCTCTTTCCACAAAGTATATTTTCCTATTGCTTTTCGAAGTAATAAGAAGGAAAAGATATTATTGCATAAATATGACTTCATGAAGAAAATAATTATTAAACTGAGAGGGACCAAAATATATTGTAAAGTTAATCAGAGTATTAATATGTGGCGGCAACAATAGAATTTTTCTCTTAACATAAATGCCTGGGTGTTTGGGTCCTTAGCAGATGAGATCATTTTTCAATATTTTTAATTATCTAAAACTGATTTTCTTACCAAGAATTCATTGAGTGAAGGTGTATTGAGGCTCCTACGTATTGCATGGTAAGCTGTATGTGCGTTGTAGACGATGGGTGGAGGCTGAGGAGAGGAGTCCTGTGATGGGGGAGGGGTAGGCTGGGCTGCACGCTGGGCTCGCTTATCCATCGACGCTTGAACGGCTTGCTCGGAACAGTGCTTGTCCTGGAGAGTAAAGGTGATGAGAGACAAGGGGTTAACAAATCAGATAGAACAAATTTTCTTTAAAGGTATATACCAGTTTTGGAAATGCCCCCCTCTCAAAAAATGAAATGGAAGCTCTGATTACCAATCATGTGAAAGAATATGTTTTGGACTAATAAGTGATGACACAAATTTTGCCAGGAAACCGCCTACTAATTTATACATTTGGTAAATTATCATATTTTTCCGGCCTGGATAGATATCGTGTATTCCTACAGGTATGTACATCTTTCTGTGTACAGTGCTTGTAACTTTACCAAGACTGGGCCAAATTTCTTATAATTTTGTTGATTCCAGAACCTTGCAGTGCACAGCAATACTTATATGCTAGATGATCAACCTTTACTGATCGATTCCACAATGCAATCGCATGACCAGAACTGGTCTTTACCTTTAAGGATTGCAAAGTGAGGTAGATGAGTTGGGAGAACTTAAATGGGTACACCATGTGTATAGTCCTTATAAGGACTGAGATATTCTTTCTTGGCGAGATGTAATAGTTTTTAAAAGATCTTTCGTGGGGAGAGTTCTGACAAGAACTGTATATTTGATCTTCAGTTTTTATAGCCCAGTTTTCCAGTGTCAAATCTGATAGAATTTTGATATGAGTGGCTGAGACGGATGATTTATGCAGGTGAGGAATCTAATTTACAATTTTTTAATTTCTTGGTAGCAGGTAGCAGGTACAAAAATACAATTCAGGTAAAGATATTTTATTTCTGTCAAACTTTGAGAATATTGCTCTGTGATCTTAAATTCCCTTTTCACATATTATCATTATTCACAAGGACAAAGAGAGAAGTTATAAATAAATAAAGGGGAAAAAAGAGTGTCAATTTTTTTGTAAGAGAAAGAGTCACAGAGAGAAAACAGACAGATAAATTAGAAAGTGTAAAGATAAAAAGCAAGAACCATTTCACAAGAGAGAGAGAGAGGACAAGCAATATACAGAGAAAGGATACAAAGATGAGATAGAAAAAGAGAGAAAATAGTATGAAATATAACAAAAATAACAGAAAGTTGGAAAGAAATGAAGAAGGAAATTAGAAAGAAGGAAAGATGGAACGAAAGAGAAAAAAAGAAAGAGTAAAAAATGAAAGAGAAAAAAAGAAAGAGAAAAAGAGAAAGAGAAAGAGAAAGAGAAAAAAGGAAGAGAAAAGAGAAAGAAAAAAGAAAGAGAAAAAAGAAAAAAAGAAATCAAAGAAAGAAGAAAGATAGAAAAAAGAAACGCTTTTGTAATGACTCACCATGATGTGGCTTACAACGGACCATCTCTGTCTCTGTATGCGATCACACCCTTCCCACTCACAGATACCCCTGTAGTTGATGCTGAGTATATGATCCATGCACGTATGCGTGTGCAGAGCCTTGCCAGACCCCAGTTTTCTGTGGATCAGAAAATACAAAAAAACAAATAAAAACTTGCTGTAACACTCTACAAACGTCAAATTCTATTTATTTCCAAATTCACAGGACTTGATTCACACCAAATTTCATTTTGATCTCCTGCCTCACATAGTTTCTCATTCAGAATCCTAAAAACTACAACCGATACATGAGTAAGATTGATAATATTTTGGCCCAAATGGTACTCATTTTCATTGTTACCAAGTCTTGTTTGATGGAAGAGATTTTAAGAGCTTTTATAGAATCATTAAATTGGCAACATATTAAAAATTGCAACAAATCTGATTTCCGATGAAAGATGGCGATTCGATCCTATTCTATAATTCCTTTTAAGATCCCGGGACGTTCTTCAGCAACCTTTGCTCCTGGCTCTAGTTTGTCAAACAAATAGGGTCAAGGGTCAAGGGTCAAATTGCAATTTTGTTTTGGGTTAGGTTAAGGGCAAGGGGTAAAGTTAGGTATAGTGTATTTGGTCCAGAGTTAAAGATAGTGACTGGTTTAGTGTAGGAAACTGATGAGGAAGCAAATTTCACCAGACCATGTGTCGTATCACCAAATCTGCACTAACCTCAAGAGATCATACATTTACAATGTACAAACACCTGAACATACTCATACTTTGGGTTGAACTTGAGACAATGGATATAACAAAAATACATTACGATTTCACTGATGGTTTAATTTGGCAAAATGTGGTTAGGACAAAATACAGTCAAACCTGTCTATAGCGACCGAACAAGGGAAACACAAAAACTGGTTTTTGTAGACAGGTTACTTTAGTACATGTTTCAATGAGAAAACAATTTCAAGGGAAACAAAAAATGTGGCCTTTATAGACAGGTGGTTTATGTACACAGGTGGTCACTAAAGCAGGTTTGACTGTAGAAAAAAGAGAAATAAGAAATAAAAGAAATCCGTTTCTCACCTACTGCACCCCTTCCATTCGCAGACATACTTCTGAACCACAGGCGCTGATTTCCCACTAGTGCTACTCGACTTCCGACTTGAACTCGACGTTGACGACGATGACGAATGTCTCCTCTTCTTACTGGAACGCGGTGTTGATGGTGAAGGAGGAGTAGGAGCAGGAGTTGTTGGAGAGGCTGCTGGGTTCGATGTCGCCAATTGCTTCGCGTCTGGAGACAATAGGACATCATCGATGGGTCGCTTGAAGCATGGCGAGGCAGTGGAAGGGCTAGGGACTTGGACAGTTAAAGGAGACGGTGGCTGCTGCGCTGGCAGAGGCAAGGAAGATTGTGCTGAGGTAGTTGATGCTGGAGGAGCGGATGTCGCCACTTGTGAGGAAGCAGAGGCTGTCCTTGCGGTTGCCTCTGAAATGCTTGTCTGATTGACGGAGCTTTGAGTCCTGTTTGAGGCAGCTGAACTTGTCTGGGTGTCACCAGACCGTGAGGTGGGGATAGGCACTGACTGACAAGAGTTCTGCTGGTTGTTATTATTAGCATTTGCCACTGCACCAACAGTGACCGAAGGCACGGTACTGGGAAAACTGGGGCGTATCTCATGACAGAAAGCCACAAGCGACTTGGGGTTAGGAGTACTGGTGTTTGGAATGTTAGGTTGGCTAAGGTTTGGTACGGCTCCATAAAAGAGCTTATCGAGTCTATCACTCACTGTGTTATTACTGTCATAAGGGTCTCTGTGCAAGGGGGATTCTGTGTGCGATCCAATATCGCCGTTCATAACATGATTCAAACAAGGTTTTCCTAACTTGTCAGCAATAATGCCATTTTCCGCTGAAGAAGACTTGTCCCTTTTCATTTGTTCCACAACACTGTCCACTTTATCGCCAATCGTTTGAGGGGTTTTCTTGAGGAGAGATTCAATGTCTTTGGAAGCTATGCCATCCTTGGCAAGTTTGATCCCGCTATGGAGTTTGTCGTTCATATAACCATTTGCCAGTCCTTGCTTGGTAAGAGTGTCTTGACTCAGAGAATCTACAGAGTTATTGCATTCATTGGCATCAGTCCTTGGGCCTACAGGTACAGGCAAGCCATTGCAAACAACACCTACAACCTTCTTATCCCCATCCTCTGATATCACATTGACCGAATAATTGCCTTTGCCGCTTTCCTTCTCACCATTTGCAGCCAGTTGGCCATCCACGAATTTGCTCTGATCTTCCTTCATGCTACCATTTTTGTTCTTGTCTCGCTCTTTGTCCTTGTCTTTATCTTTCTTTTTATGTTTCGATTTGTGGTTTTTCTTGGACTTGGTATCCTTCATGTTCATGTTGGGGCTTGTGGTGCCTGGTGGGGCTGGCAGGATGGGTTGGTGATGAAGTTGGATCTGTGGAATGTTTGCAATGGTTGGAGCGGACTGGACAGTCATGCCCTGTGAGAACTGTGTGACTACTTGAACATTGGAGAAAGGCATGGTCTGTCCTTGCTTTTGAACGGTCATAGGGGTGCCTTGCGACTGCCCAATGGCATTGAGCACTATCTGGCCTTGCTGAGGCTGTATCACCTGCAGTTGCTGCGGCTGTCCAGCTGCGGCTTGAAGAGCTGGTCCTTGCTGAAGCAACCTCTTAATAAGAGGCGAGTCCCTGTTTGTAGGGCTCAAGGGGCCCTGTAACCTCTGCATACCCGGGAAGTGTGCTATCTGCACATTTTGAGGGTTCCCTTGAACCTGGGCGATCTGATGATGCTGAATGGGCCTTGCAATTTGGAAATTTTGAGTCCCTTGCATGTGTGACGGTTGTGGGAGTATAGGTCTTGGGCCCTGAACCATGGTAGACACTGGTGGTGGTTGTGGTAAGATTGGCTTTGGTCCTGTTCTTGGAGGGCCACTCACATTTTGCACCACAAGCTGGCCAGGATTCTGGGAGAGAATGGTAGCCTGGGCAAAGTTTCCTTGCTGTTTACTGTTGGTCATGATCATTGTCTGACCAGGCTGAAAATGTTGGACACCCGTTACCACAGTGAGCTGCTGCTGTTGGACTTGCTGCTGAACCTGACCTTGTCCTGAAGGCTGCTGTAATAAAGTCACTTGCAGAGGCACTTGCGTCTGGAACTGCTGTCCTTGGAAGTTGGTCTGGTTATGGATGACAGTCTGGTGGCCCTGCATTTGTATTTGCGGTTGCACTTGAACAAAGTTCCCACCTTGAGTTTGGATGACCGCCCCCTGAGGGTTCCCGACCACAGTTCCAGCTTGCATGCTTACCGGATGTGTTTGGACCATATTTCCTGGATGTGTTTGGACCATATTTCCCGCCTGTGTCTGCAGCATTGGCTGGTTACTATGCATCTGGACATTGACCATACCTCTTGAGACTACAGTTTGTGCTGGAATCTGCTGTTGAATGACATACTGTTGCTGCGGTTGGGACTGCGTCACCATTCCTGCTGTTCCTGGCTGTGTATTGCTGTTCGCTAATTGGTAATGTTGGGTAACCTGAGCCTGCTGCGGTTGGCTGAAGACACCTGCTGGACTATGAGCAAAAGATTCTGGCATGGTTGTAACAAGTCCTTGCATTCGCTGCGGTTGAGGCAGATCGGGCGTTGACGTCTCCCCGTTTATCTTCGGTGTCTGAGATCCATTATCCTCAATGGTATCTGCCTCTGACAACATGCTCTCAGTTTCATCCATCGGAACGTCGCAGGAACTCTGGTTGAGGACTGGGGAACCTGCAATCTGGCGAACGATTCCTTCCGCAAGATCCGTCCTGTCCTCTGCATCCTCATCGTCTTCATCTACCCCCACAGCATGCATATTGGGAATCTTTTCTATTCTAACCTCACCATCTGGCAGTGACACTTTAAGAGGGGGTTTGCACTTCTCTGTGGAAGTATCCTCAGCCGAAGGCTTTGGGGACTTCTCCACTCCCCTGCTTGGACTCTTGCTTGATTGTCTTGATGGGGTTTTCCTTCCCGATTTCCCACTGTTGCTTCGACTTCTGCTCTTACTTTTAGAGTTCAATTCAATACTTGACTCTGAGTTTGTATCAGATTGAATATGGTGTTGTCCGTTTCCGGTCGGCACAGAAATTCCATCTCCCTGCTCGAGTTGATGAACTGTTGACGGTACACTGGCGTTTTGAGGAATCCCTCTAGGCATACTAATATCAACTTGTGCTACAGTACCAACAAGACTGGGCGCAACTGGAACATTTGATCGAACTGTTGTGGGTGTCCCAACGTAGTTCTGAGGTCCATTTAATACTTGAGCTGAGCCCATTTGTCCATTAAAAGGCTTGCCATTGGATTGTTGCAAGCCAAAGTTCAACTGTTGTTGCTGGACTCTCATGTTTCCTGCAATGATGTCCGCAACGCTGACATTTTCTCCCTGAGACGAATGTGGTACTGGCTGTTGCAATGGTGCTCCCTGAGCTTGTTGCTGCTGCTGCTGTACTTCTGTTCGCTGTAGCTGTTTCTCACCCATAGGATAGCTTCCCTGCTGAGGCATTTGTCCTATACTTGGCACTGGTTGTTGCATTACCTGCGGTAGCATGACTAGCCCCTGGGTGTTGGGCGTGACAGCCCTAGGAGCCATCACTGGCCCCGCTTGACCAACTTGCCGGCCACCTGGTGTATGAATATGTATCTGAGATGGCAGCTGTCCAGTTTGTCCTAGAATCTGTCCAGGAGTGGGCCCTTGACCATTGGGGGGAGCATGAGGCTGAATCAACGGTCCATGGATGTGTCCTGGTATTTGTCCGTGGACTTGACCAGGCAGCTGAACCGGAGCTGGTCCGGAAGGAGGTGCAACCAACTGTCTCTGGGGAACCCCCTGGGGAACACCCTGGTGGAAGATGCCACCCTTGGGAGGAGGAGGGCTTGGTGAGACCGTGGGAGATGGAGAGTGTCTTTGGGCCATCCTAGCAATCATGGCTGAAGCTGCCATATTTCCTGCAATAGTTAGAAAGTACAAGGAAAATATGAATACCAACACAAGAAAAGTTTAACTACAACATATTCTAAAAGACTTATCTTAATAAGGATCTGTTGTACAAAGAAAAGTGCAAAGAAAAAAAGTTGAATTGGGAACAAATTGAAGAATTGGCTATTTAAACTTACACGTTTCTCAACTGAAGCCCACATTGTACTGTCGAACCATTTTTTCTTTGCGTGCGTGATACTCACATATTTGCCAATTGGTCCAGATTCCCGAAAGTCAATGCCTAAACTTATTAAATTACAACTACTTTTCTCCAATTTGTTAAAAGGTCCTTGTGCCTAAACCGGCTGGCATAAAGAATTTGTGGAGGTTTCTTGTTATTTCAACGGTATCTTATGCATTTAGAATATTTGTTTTCTCTTGAACAAAATTTGGAAGGAACACTCACCTCCAGGAGAAGGTGCACTCTGATTTGCTTGCCATTTCCATGGCAACGGGACACGCCTTCTTTTGATGCCGGCGATAAGGAACTGAGGACCTGCCTCACTATCTGCCTTCTTGCCCTCTACTGCTGGGAAGACAATCCTGAAAAAGAAAATAAAAATAAACCAGCATTAAAAGGAAATCCAACCTTGATAGTAAACTTCTCAAGAGGAAAAGAGGTATAACTCTATTATCAAATAAACATTTACTTTACTTGTATTGAAGAGAACTATTGTTGAGCTAGCGTCATAAGCATTCCTGGATGATGCGTGTGCTCTATGAGTTTACACTATTATTATTATTATTTATATCAGAGAAGTAGACTGGTGACAGTTTGAATGAAATCAGACAAAAAATGAGAATGATAGGAATTTGTAAAAGTTGTATTCACTAGAAGTATTGGCTTTTCAAATTGGCTGAATCTGTAACGTCTCTGTGCTGTAGTGGCGGATAACTTTCTTATTTGTTCCAACACAAAAAAAGACTAAAGTTACAATTTTAAAAAAATGTATGACTCAGGAGGGTCAATATCCATACCATAATTTGAGTAATGCCCTAAAAAGGGAAGACACTTAGGGGGAGAAAAAAAAATTCACGACAATCGCGAGAGTTATCCACGACTATGTCACAATCCACTGACCAAACTCCCAAATTGAGATTCGCATAGACTTTAAAGGTAAAGACCAGTATTGGCAACGCCCCAATTTCAAAAAATGAAATGGAAGCTCTCATTACCAATCATGTGAAAGAATATGTTTTGACTAATACATGATGATAAAAAATTTGCCGGGAAACCGCCTACTAATTCATATATTTGGTAAATTTATTTCTCTCATGGTCTGGTGAGAGAGATAGGGTAGTCCCATATACATCTTTCTGTGTATAGTGCTTGTAACTTTACGAAGAATGAGCCAAATTTCTTATCATTTTGATGATTCCAGAACCTTGCAGATGCTAGATGCTAGATGATCGACCTTTTCTGATCGATTCCACAACGTTTCTTTCACAATGCAATCGCATGACCATTACTGGTCTTTACCTTTAATAATGGTCTGTATTCCCTCAAACTTTTAGATTATCTTTAATTATACATCTAGCATTGATGTCACTACCTTAGCACTATTTCCTCTCATCTGAACAATGTTACCAAGTCCCTTAAATGATTGTTCTGTTTATTTTCTTATAAAAATGGCTTGAGCGGTTCCAAGGGGTTAGAGTTTAAGTCACTTACTTGACGCATCTCATGAAGTCGTTTGAGTTGAGGATGTTTCGGCCCATGATCTTACCGCAAACCGACAGGTACTCTGCAAAGAGGTCTATGTTGGTGATTGATGCCACCGGGTCTGTGTCGTAATGTGCACCCAACCTGAAGTAAATGGAAAGAAATGAAATAACAAAGGAATAAATAAATGGATGGATGGATGGATGGCAGGAATGAACAATTTAATGTATGAAAGATGAATAAGTGATAGATTGATTGAATGAATAAATGGGCGGATGGAAGGAATGAAATATAAATGAATACAAGAATGAGAGAATGAAAGAAAGAAAACAAAAATGAATGGAGTTATGCAAAGAAAAGAAGGAAAGAGTGAAATAGTTAAATGAAAGAATGAACACATTACGAATGAATCAATGAATTCATGACAGAATGACTGCATGAATGAATGAGTGGAAGAAAGATTGAATGAGTAAATGAATTTTATTAACCAAAAGTGATCAAAATACAACAATAATTCACATAAGTGTGTAAGCATGGAATGGATTAAATAGTGGCTATGATGCAGGGGGCTTTTCACAAAACCATTATAAGAACAAGTTCGCAGACAAACCATTGAAGCGTGTGTATTAAATCTAACACGCCTTTTAATGGAATGTTGGTGAACTTGTACCTATGACGGTTTCATGAAACAATGCCCGGGGGTGGGGGGGTTTCATAAAGATCCTAAGTTAAACTTATCTCTAAGTTGGGACTTAACAATTATGGAAAGCCATTAGCATCTTTGAAAATGTTTTGTAAAAGTTATTTTAAAAGGCATAAAATGTTGATTCAAATCATTCGTATTTTCTATTATCAAGGAGATCTCATGTTCTTGATGTGGAAATGAAGAAAAGTCTAAAATACTTAAATTCTTGCTTTTGAATATATTTTATTTTAAGGCAACAAATGGCTCTCCATAATGTTTAAGTCCAACTTAGAGTTAAGTTTGACTTTAAAAGGATCTTTGTGAAATACTCCCATGGAGTGTAACTTACCACTGGCAGGCTAAATTCTCCATGTCGGCTTCCCTGGCCTGACCTCCCTGGGCTGGTGGGGGCGGGGTGGGTGACGCCGAGGAGTTTGAAGACATTAGAAGAGTTCCTAGGAAGAAGACAACACAGGGATGTATGTGTAAATATGGCACTAATATCCTTTGGCAAGATATTACCGTAACTTTTACTTGCTACTCTCCACCCAGGTGTTAAATGTGTACCCGTTAGGATGCGAACATCATTGTTGGTCAAACAGTCTTGAGCATCAAGTAACGCCTGGCTGGAATGCTCCCCAGGGAGTGGAGATTGTGCACACATTGTGTGCGGGCAAGTGTTAAACTTCTTCTGATCATTTCCTAACATAAGATTAACAATTCAAAATATGCTACAATGAAAGACCGATAGATTTTCTTTTTTAACTAGAATAAGAATACCCAGTAAAGATAATCTTACTTATGTAAAATGATAGTAACTTCTCTACACGGTTTGTACAGCATGTCCATTTGGACATAGTGTCTTGCTCTTGCTTGTCGAAAATGCTATCATACCCCCAAATGAAACAATGGAATTTGAGTTGTAACCAGGGGTGATTTCCTCAACCCACCCTACCCTCCCCCCTCGGGTAAAGAAAAAAAAGGACTTGTGGGAAAAAATGGCATTTAATAACATTCCCCCCCTTTTGAGAAAGAAAATTTGTAAGAAAAAATAGGGAAAAAATATCAGGGAACCAATTTAAATTGGGTAATTATCAGGCCTGGTTGTGACTTACTTGGTTGCTGAGCTGCTGCTGGAGGGGTGTGGAGCTTGGCCGGGGGTTGAGGAGGGGCGTTGTTGGGCGTCATCATCCCCGGTCTGCCCATGGTAACGATAGGGTGATGGATGCCGTCCGGAACATGGTCGACGATCTTGATCCCTACGAAGGCATCAGCGCCTAATGACTGGGCGTCCAATGTTATAAGGCATACCAGCACATCTGTAGTGGGTGAGATCAGATTTCAAAGTGTTGAGGGGATGTGTGGCAAAGGCTTCAAAAGGAGTTCCGGTTACTACTTAAAAGCATCGTTTAATAATGTTAAATCTGAGATGCATGCCCCTACGTGTTATCAGTGTCTGTGATATGGTGTAATATTAAAGCTTCAAAATGATCACGAAGTGCCTCAAAAAAGTATTAAAAAAATGAGTAACATGTTTTACCATACTCATTTTCCCCCATAGACTGTAGTGTTATGAAAACTTTTAGGAAAACAAAAAAAGATATTCTGATTTCCAATCATAAATATCTTGATAATCAGACAGGAGATTGGCTTGTAAAAGTCATGGGGTTCCTGACTGACCTAAAAGGTTAACAATTATGATTGCAGCATGAGCTAATTCCAGGATTTTGTTTCAAAATATGAGACAATGTTACAGAGCTGCTTTAAAAACATTACTGAATATTCAATATTTCATGTTGATACCAAAAAACTTGGTGAAGTCTACATCTATCTCAACTGTTTAGAGAAAAAATATCATTGGTAAAGCTCCAAACAAACCATTATTGTTGGTGGTATAAACAGAAATGTTGATCTCTCAAGCATCTTCGTTTACCATTTCATATTAGCAACTATTCCAAAGAACCTATTAAACCTACAAGCAAAGTGCAAATCTTACACTACCTATATTACAGACAAAAATAAAGCCTAGGACTGAGTCATCACGGGCTTTGCCGAACCCGGGTTTGACTTGAAAGTTTCGGGCGGGGACCGTGTACCCAAAATTTTCACCACTGACACTAACAATCATGTGCATGCAGCGGCGGGAGTTAAGACTAAGTTGCTGATCTAATAATGCGAAGGAAAAATTAAGATGCTTTAAAAAATAAATGTATATCGTTTCAGTTGACGGTAGTTGTTTTTATTGCTCTAAAATTGAGGCTGCAAGAAAGGAATCACGTTTCGTGCGTGGTACCGAGTGAGTTCAGAAACGGAAGTGGAAATATGACCCACTGAAGACTGAGCAAGTTAAGAAAGTCCCAGACACAAGACTAAAATGTTGAATTAAATTGAAATATAAGTTTGTGAATTGCATATTTTTAGTTCTCTTTTCTTCAAAATATCAGTGTGAAATTTAATTTTGAAAAACCCGAAACTCAAATATTCAAACCCGTGTTTCGGCGCGACGGTCGGGGACCGGGCGAGGAACCGTTTTGACTCAGGCCTAATAAAGCCATAACAAATGTTGAGGCAAATGTGGGATTATCTGAACTGCACTTTACGACAATGTTTCATTATTGGAGCAGTAACATAACAAATCCCATCTATTAATTCCAGCTAAAAATATCTTGAAAATACAACTGACCAATTAATGGCAACGATACCTAAACATTTGTTTTTAAAAATCAAACCAAATCAGCAAGTGGTCAGATTACTAGATACTTTTTTTTTAAATAAATAAAATGGGACAAATGGGATGTGTGGCACGAGACACATTCACCAGAATCACACATTACATCCATACTTTCAACAACATCAGGTTATATAATAACTATAAACAAAACAAATAAATAACCCTCATATATATAAAACCATGTATACGTCTTTTAAAGGTAATACAAAGTTTTGGTAAATTTTGAAAATTGGCTGGATATTGATTCTTTACAATTTTGATATATTTGGATGCCCATGTGGATGTATTATAAACACTAGAAAAATTAGCTCCTAAAACACTTCTGCTTTCGAGAAAAATTGAATGTCAAAATTTACCGGTGCTCCCGGTAAATTTTGATAAATTTTCAAATAGCGCCTACGGCCATACAATGGTAGCTGTGACCATGAAAATCTCAGAATATGTAGTTGTGATATATAATTTCCAAACGGAATAGCCAATCGGTCGATTATAGTCAAGAAACATTGTTTTATAGTTAAATTAATATCTTTACCTTGAGAGGGAGCTATACAACATGAAGAGTTAATTATTTACAATTTCATCACTTAAGACTCCATTTCAACCGCGAGAACGATCATTGAATATTGTAGGATCGCATATACTTCCAATATGTTCATTTGAACAAAATTCATGACCCCATACCAAAACTTTGTATTACCTTTAACATTATTTGTTATTTCATGTATTTGTACTCTTGTTCGTGTACAGGGCCTCACAGAAAAACAGTATTAATACTGAGAGAGTAACCCTGTTTAAATAAAAACTAATAAATAAATAAAAATAAAACATTGTTACTGACCTATGCTATGATGGACACTTGAAAGGCGGGTGCAGAAGGGTTCCTCCCTCTCCGACATGACCAGCATGACCTCTAGCGCCCCCAGGAGAAGCTGGATGTCGTGGATGGTGAGGAGGGTGACGATCTTGACATAGATGGTGGGTTCCAGGCATCGCTGGAACAGGTCCAGGTTGTTGTCGACCATCATGAGCTTCTCGATAAGCTCCATTGCTGGAAAAAGAAGAAAAATTTGATAATAATAATAACAGTCAGTTCTTGTAATAGCACTTATGTCTGGTGCTCCACAATTATTACCCCTGCTTTAGCTTGGCTGGCACTCTAGCATTCCAAGGAACTAATTCCTGCCAGGTACCAGGTACCCATTTACATCACCTGGGTGGAGTGTGGCAAATGTAGATTAATGGCTTGCCAAAGGACATTAGTGCCGCGGCAGGACTCAAACCAAGAACCATGTGATCCAGTCAGGGGTGGATATGCATTTTAAAGGAATATTCTCGTGCACTAACAGAACTTATCACACTAGTAATTTGAAGCGATTTTTACAGTCCAATTATCGTGTGTGCATAATAGGCCAGTTTCGTAATGTATTCAGAGACCTTTAAATCGCATTACGTAATCGCAGGGTCGGACAAACAAAGAACTCGCGGTGCGTAGCAGCCTACACTTTGCGTGCATACAATACATGACCGCATGTGTTCGCTAGGTGTGATCGTTTGTTTTCGCTATTTTGAGAGAGAGAGAGAAGAAAAAGAAGGCAGTTTCAAACTTGAATAATTAATATCTTTGAGATGTGATGTTGTTCTTCATACATTTGATCTTTAAAATCGCTGAGTCTTAGGCAGGAATAATAGGAAAGCATTGCTGTTACAGAACTAGCGATTCACATCATGCAGCCAAACCTGTTCGGCCAAGGCCCCGGTGCAGGCAGCGCACGATACCCCCTCAAAAAGAAGAAAAACGAGGTCGATATGATACATGCGACATTGGCTTGAAAGCCAGTGATGAAACAGAAAGCGAAGCACCAAAATATCAGTTAGCTAGCCGATATCGGTAATTTCCATTCAATTTTGCATTTACCTTAGCTTGAAACTGAGTACAAATTTGGACGTAGAAATGAACTATTTTCCACTCGTTCGCACACACAGTCACTTGCAGAACGTGCGTGCGCGCGTACCACGTGTTCGTGTTCGTGTAGGCGCGATTCACATTTTCATAATGAAAACAAATTAACGGATTAAAAAATGTTTGTGAACGCCTCCATACGAACTATTTCAAGGCGGACGAGAAACGGCTTACCAGAAGCAAGCACAGTGACCGCAGAATCAATATTATTAACAAAAGTAACGAGAAATAATAAGAAAATGATAATAAAGGTATTAATGATTACACTTTTTTATAAGGTCTTTGTATTAATAAAATAATATTTATAAAATAATGTCGTCCGATGACAGAGAGCTAGAATAAGAATGATGAATAATGATAAACAAATAATGTTGAACGGAAAAACTGAAGAAAAACACTGAACAAGGAAAAAGAATGTGTGAACTTTGTGAAGCAAAGATTGATAAATAATAAATAGAGCAATGGAAGAAAAAAAAAAGTAATAATAAAAAAAACACTTATGATGGCAAGGAAGAAGAATCAGGATGATAAAGAATTTTATTGTTTAAAATAAGATTAGGAATTAAGTTTAATTATCGTAAAATAAAAGTTAATAGTATTTATGCCGGACCTGATCAAGAAGCAATTATTATTATTATTTTTAAAAAAGCATTTAAAAATAAATTTGTTATTACGTACATTTTCTATTAGACTTCTACTTTTTGTTTGTTTAATATTTATATATTTGTTCTTTTAGTTCAAGTTGGTATGTTCTGTCTTTTTGCGTCGGTTTGTAGTCTTAAAAAAAACACGAGTCGATCGCTATCATGAGCTGCTGAGAGCTAGCTAGAGGGGGGGTTGTACTCGAGCTTTCTAGCTCCACATGCATGATATGGCCATCGGAAAATATTAATCAGTCTTCAAAACTCTTAAAAGCCTTCAGTTTTCGACGATCATAAATGCATGGTCCGCCATATTTTCTACTAGATAATTGAATAGTTCCCAAAGTCAGGAATATCGTCAAACTTAAGGGAGGTATGTAACTATAGTTCACTTAACGAAAATGCTGCCCGTTGTAATGATTTCCCCACACACAGTCACGTCTACCGAGTGACACGGACCCCGTAGGTCAGGGGCTACGGGCAGGCTAGTCCGCTACTGCGGACGCTAATTTAACGAGTCTTTTCTCGGGTGTATACCGTGGTCGAAACTCCTCTTTTTCTAAGAAATTATTGCAGCTGCCTGAAACTCAACTTGATGAATGTCAAGTTGGAAGACGTTTCCAGCCAAAACAGAAATTCATATATATACACGCAGTTTTGATAGAAAGATATGAATGCAAATTAACGGCAAGAACCGACATTCTAATACACAACGTACCGATTCAAAATGGCGATTTGACAAAGCTTGCCGGGCTTGGTTACAGTAACCGCGCATTACGTAACCGCCGAAACTGGCCTATTGCTCATTTGTGAAGTTCACATTGTCATTAACCCTTACTGTACTGGGGGGGGGGGGGGGGGCTGGGAGGCCCCCCCCCCCCCTCGACATTTTCGGAGATTGCGCCGCAACCGCTTGGAATTTTGAATTGTCGTTTCACGACTTTTTTCCCTCAAGTCTTACGCACATTTTGATACCATTTTGCATAATTAATTAGGCTAACGACAAAAATTTGCATATTCAGAAAAAACTAATTATACCATCTTGTTCCTTACGTAAATATCTACAAACATGCAAATTTTTGTGTTCATCGGACAATCGACGGCCGAGATCATAGGGGGGGGGGGGGCCTCCCAGCCCCCCCCCCCCCCCCCAGTCAGTGGGTGCTCAAAATAGCCCAGTACAGTAAGGGTTAAATAAAATTAGACTGTTAATTAGCTCCATTACTAGATTGGTTTCAGAAATAAATGGAATATCAAGAAATAATTTAGTAACATTTTTTTATATTACTTGATTCAAACCCTATTATAATCATTCTAGAGCATTAATATAAAACATTTGATTTGATTTCAATCTTTAATTCAAACAGAGAATCTTGTTGCAATTTTTTGCTTCAAATTGACAACCCTAGCCAGAAAAGAATGAAGTAACTCAAAAATGAGAGCTATAAACTCGTCCGATTTCTAAAGTAAACCTCTATGGTTGTACTACTTGATTCAAACCATTTTTATTATCCTTTTCAAGCAGTAACATAAATACATTTATTTTAAATTTTTCATATTTTAATTCAAACATAAATTCTTATTGCAATTTTTTGCTTCAAACTGACAACCCTAGCCAGAAAAGAATGAAGTAACTCACCTTTGAGAGCCATAAACTTGTCCGAAATTCGAAAGTTAAACTTTATGGTTGCATTACTTGATTTAAACCATATTTATTATCCTTATAGAGCATTAACATGTATACATTTTAATCTTTAATTCAAACATAAATTCTCAAATTGGCAACCCTGGCAGGAAAGAATGAAGTTACTTACATCTGATGGCGACAAACTTGTCCGAATTTGAAAGTAAACCTTTATGAATCGTATGCAGCATGAGTTGCGTACTGACGTAATCTATGGAATCTAGAACAATCTGTGAAAAAAAGGGAGAGAGAAAGAGATATTAAATAATGACAACCACAACAATAGTATTGGATATCTTTATAATAATTATACTTGCTTATATAGCACCTAACACTTACTTTATCAGAAGTCTCTAAGCGCTCTACACTAATGCAGCATAATTACCCTGGCTTTAGCAGTGCAGCTGTCACGCGCGCTGCGTTTAAAGGAATAAATTCCTACCAGGTCCCCATTTACTTCACCTGGGTGGAGTGTGGCAAATGTAGATCAATGTCTTGCCAAAGGACATTAGTGCCGTGACGGGACACCACACCTCTACATATCCACCATGCAAGGTGCTCCATTATCACCCTGGCCCAGCTAGGGTACCATTTATGGTGCTAACAGCATTCAAGGAATTCTTTCCTTACGGTACCCATTTAACACCTGGGTGGACAGTGGCAAATGTAGATTAATGTCTTGATAAAGGACATTAGTGCCGCAGCGGGACTCGAACCCCGAACCATGTGATTCACAGTCCAGCGACGTATCCACTGGACCATGACAACTCTACACAAGCATCCATTTACTCAAATAGAAAATATGAAGTCCTAACGATAATCAGACCGGTTTGTGGATAGCACATGGTACACACGACCCCAAATATATGAGAATTTTTTTAAAGCCCATCTGTACTAGTTTGGCCAGGGGGATTAGACCACCCTGCAACGTCTCGGACAGGTGGTTAGCTCATCAAATCAGCGTCTCTGACAGGTGGTTAGCTCATCAAATCAGCTTTCAATTAACATAAGAAAAAGAGGATCACGGGGACCAACAGGCACCAATTAGGCATTGTTGGCTATATAGACGGCGCAAGTAGCTTCAAGTAGAGCAGTGGGGCTTTAATGTATCACTTACGTGATTGCATATATTGGTGAGTGTATCCATGCCCAGCTGTTGTAGCATCGTGCAGGAGTTATGCGCTAGGAGTAGAAGGAATCTGTAGAGTGTCCGATGACTGGCCATGCTACTGATGTGATGGCTCTCAAACGACAGGTTCCTGAAGATGATCGCAATCTGTGAACACAAAATCGTACACAATCAATAATAAACAGTAATCATCAAGCTACCATGGGTGATATTCCGATAGCGCATACTAGGTTAAGCCTGGCTTAACTTAGTCCACACTTTTATTGAGTGCCTATTGCCAACTCATTTACCCTGTACAGATAATTTTAATCCTGCAATGAAAAGTGTCCAAAAAATAATTTTGCAATGAAATGGGAAGAAAAAGATAATATAAGTATGAACTGATTTTCAACAAAGTCTTTGGTAGATTATCTTTTTCATGAATATTGAAAGAGGAAGATGAAACCTAGCATTCCATTGAAGTGTGAACTAAAATTCTTGTTAGACTGGACTTAGTCCCGGCTTTTAACTTATGAGAATACCACCCCATGGGTTTTACTTTTGAGCCCAACAAGAAATCTGCACACGATGGAGTCCCACATGTTCTGTTTAATGTCAGGTGAAAAAGCCTGGAAACTGGCATCATTGATAGTAAGGTTTTATTATTTTGATTACAATCCATGGGCATGAAATATAAGTAAGACCAATGTCATCATAACGTTGATAGTATCAATAACAACAATGACAATGTCAATGCCAAATGGGTACTGTAATAATCTAATGATTGTAAATGAAAAACTGGTTGTGTAGAAAACACATAACATAAAAATGTCTACGCCTTCAGTATTAACATTGCACAAGCCGAAGGAAAACAGAAAATTCAATTTAATGAAGATAAATTCATTTTCTGTGTTTAGCGTTCGATGCTGGTATACTCGATTCAAAACATCATCTATAAACAGTTATTCTTTAAGAAAAAAACTAATGTTGTTTACCTGTAGTATTCTCTGCCCTTCTACATCGGAAAGACCCATCTTTCTTACTGCAAACAGCTCCACGTCCTTGTATTGTCTCTTATCTACAACAACATAACAAGTGAGAAAGAGGTTAAAGAGAATAGAAGAAACGCTTGGACAATGAAACGTGTTAAAAAGAAACAAATATGACCAAAAACAGAGCAAAATGGCTTCATACAATATTAATACAGTCAAACCTGCTTTAGTGACCACCTGTCTACAAAGACCACCTGCCTATAAAGATCACTTTTCTTGTCTCCCTTGCGTGGTCTTTATAGACAGGTTTCACTGTACATGTATATTAGAATTTCCTGTTCATATTATACATTTCATCTGCCTATTCCATTTTAATCCTT
Organism: Strongylocentrotus droebachiensis; assembly: GCA_035222895.1. NCBI lineage: Eukaryota > Metazoa > Echinodermata > Echinoidea > Camarodonta > Strongylocentrotidae > Strongylocentrotus > Strongylocentrotus droebachiensis. Next base: position 52,796 of record JAVYIG010002345.1, read on the forward strand.
TGAATGTTAAAGGAAATTTTGAGAATGACAAAATGCATCCTCACATGAAACCTGAATATAAATAATTTTTGAGGCACACATTTATAACCAACTATCCATTTCATCCACCTACATGTACATGTACATAGCAAAACAGAGGACAGAACGACCATAGATATATTTGGCAAAGGCACTTCCGGTTTCCTCACAATTATGATGGGTGGAGAACTGGAAAGTCCAATTGAAACTGTAGTTTCGGAACCAACAAACTATATGTAACAGATTATGATGGTGTCTACATAGATGTCATCAAATCATCAGGGGAGTTCATGAACAATAGTTCAGTAAAATAAGGATAATTATAATAATTATAGGCATTTCTAGCCCCGTCTATCTCGAAATTCTATTCAGAGGCGCATTACTTATTACAGCGCTCCAGCATTTCAAGGAATTAATTCCTGCCAGGTACCCATTTACCTCACCTGAGTCGCATGTGGCAAATGAAGATAATTGCCCTGCCAAAAGACATTAGTGCCGTATTGGGGATCGAACCACAAACCTTTGAATTGCAAGTCAGTGCTTTAATCACTCGACTACGACACTTTTACAAATGACAAAATTCATCCTCACAAGATTTAAACAAAAACTATAAAAATCGTTTTGTTGAGGTACCCATAATTAACCATCCAACTCTTCCACCTAAATAGCAAAACAGAGGACAGAACTGCAACAAAGAAGTTTGAGTCAGGATAATGAGAATTTTGAATGAAAAACACTGAAAGATAAGAGTCTTTCTTTACATTCAGGTTTCTTAGATCAAGTAAAACAAGGATAATGAGAACTTTGAAAGAAAAAAATGTTGAAAGATAAGTGTCATTATTTGCCTTCAGGTTTCTTAGATCCAGTCAAACAAGGATAATGAGAATTTTGAAAGAAATACATTGAAAGTTCAGAGTCTTTCTTTACCTTCGGGTTTCTTGGATCCAGGACCGATGACCTCTCTGACCTCCTTGTCTGAGATGGTGTCGTACCAGAACTGAACAAACTTTCTCTTTGTCTTCTCCATCCAGTCCTCCTCGTACAGCTTCCTCAAACTACCTGGACCTGAGAAGAAAAATAGAAAACAAAGTTTAAAGGCTGTTTCAATACTGAGAGTTACCCTGTTTAAATAAAACAAATAAATAAACAAATACAATAATCAGCTTCAGTATTTGTTTTTTGGCAAAGAGGCTTATTCACCTTCCCGGGTTTCTTGTGTCAAAGACTAATAATCAGGGTTGCAATTGGGTTTAGGGTTACACACAAGTAGGTTAAAGGTTTAAAGGTAAAGACCAGTATTGGTAACGCCCCAATTTCAAAAAATGAAATGGAAGCTCTCATTACCAATCATGTGACAGAATATGTTTTGACTAATACATAATGATAAAAAATTTGCCGGAAAACCGCCTACTAATTCATATATTTGGTAAATTTGTTTCTCTCATGGTCCTGTGAGAGATATAGGGTAGTCCCATATACATCTTTCTGTGTATAGTGCTTGTAACTTTACGAAGAATGGGCCAAATTTCTTATCATTTTGATGATTCCAGAACCTTGCAGATGCTAGATGCTAGATGATCAACCTTTTCTGATCGATTCCACAACGTTTCTTTCACAATTCAATCGCATGACCATAACTGGTCTTTACCTTTAAAGATAAGTATTTTGTTCATTGATAGAAACTGACTGCTAAACCATGTTACCAGAGCATGTGTTCTACAATTGTTCACATCCAAAAGTTGTACTAGAAACCCAAACTTGACTTATCTACCTTTAAAGCCCATCTGTACTAGTGTACAGGAGGGATTAGACCACCCTGCAAGGTCACTGGACAGGTGGTTATCTCATCAAATCAGGTCTCAATTAACATAAGAAAAAGAGGATCATGGGGGACCAATGGTCACCGATTATGCATTGTTTGTTATATAGAGGGCGCAAGTAGCTATAAGTTGTGCAGTGGGCCTTTAAGAAATCAAATTCTAAGCAAAATGTGCCTGACATTGTCTTACCTTCGTAGAAGATTCCTGCGTGGGCGAGTAGGAGGTCGATGAGCATTGGTGCTTTCTCCAAGTGGATGACATGCTTGCCTTCGTTGGACAGCAGTGTGCAGATGTTGATGGCAAAGTCCACCTCGTTGGGTAGACCGGACTGGAGGGAGTTGAGAATGCGGTCGTACTCCGAAGTCCGGCATTTCTCCTTAGCGAAGCCATGTGACACCCGGACTTTGTCTGCAAGGAAAGTTGGATGTTACAGTCAGCGATGAGAAAATTAACTCGTTCATCCCCAATTCCATACATGTGTATAATTCAACTGTGACTCAATAACTACATACATATGGCTATCTTTAAAATCATATATTTCCTGCTCCATTTTGAATTGTTATTGTTGTTTTTGATCGCTATTGAAGTGCAATTAAACGGATAGCGGATAACTGGAGGCTGTGGATCGAGCCCAAGCAGAGCTGAGTTGACAAGAAATATTATGAGGTATGGTAATTTATGACGTATGTTAATTGTAGACAATATGAATTTCAGGTGCACATCTACATTATAATTATCCATATTAATGTACATCGTTTTCTATTGTAAAATGTTGTATTGTAATTTCTATCATTTGTATGTTCACTGTAAAAAAAAAAGCCATTGGAAGCAAAGTTTCTATGTAATGTTTGCATGCATGGACCAATCTTGAATCTACATTGTAAGTCAACTCTCTGACTTTGTCTACATGGCAAGATGAACATGACTAGCCAAACTCTGAACTGACCCGATTCATGCTATTGGGAGTAATGTACTGTTTTTTAAGTACGATTGTCTGTCTCATTTTCATCAGTCTCGTCCATGCGAGTACAGAATACGTGATGAGAGTACAGTGTATGCGCATTGACCTGAGCCTTTAGGATGCTCATTTTAAATCTGATTCGATTTGATGTTTATATTTATTCCACATCAACATAATATACATGTACATTAAACATCTTATAACCTTTAGATTTATGATAAATACAGTAAAGGGGTTGTCTCAAGTATAAGCTTAAAGCGAAGTCCTCTAAATGAGAAATTCAACCCGATTTCAAATTGGGTTTTAAAAACAAGTAGAAAATTCAAATAAATAGATTTGAGAAAATGTGAGAAAAACAGTGTAGAGAATGTCAAAGTTATGAGTCTGTTAAGTTTTCATTGACAACATTATGATTACCCTTTAGAGCAGCTCTGTATTTTCTTTCATTACGAGTGCCCTCATCTTACAGAGTAGTTGCTGATGAATGAATGAATAGAGCTATTGTCTAGAAGTCTATGCATTGTTATTATGAGTTATTAACTATCGGCCGCGCCTTGAAATTGTCACAAAGCCGATAGACATTCGACAATAACCAATTATGCATGTGCCTGCAATATTGAATAAGTGATCAGAGGCCTAAAATCTTGATCAGCAGTATAAATACAAAAATTAAAAAAATAATTTTAAACAGTATGCGGCATCTACACAATGTGTACAATACACATGTACTTAGCAAATTTAATGAGGACCTTGAATACTAATCATTAGTAATCAAAATATGAATGTAATAACATAATTTTGCCTCATGGTCAACACTAGTCTAAAGCAGAGAAATGGAAGTCCCCTCTACAAGAGGAGATATCATCTGATCCACTGCTTCCTTCCTGTACAACCTGGCCCCAAGTAGCAAAAATCAACACACTCCGCACCACTTACTGTGCCAAACACAAATGACAGTTGTTTTATTTTTGCTATCCATATTTTGCAATATTCATATCGTGTACAAGTCTATTTTCTCTAATGTATTTTGGAGAAGGACAAAAATTGGCAAGTGTGACCCTGAATTTAGTTATTATATGAGTGTTAAAGAGGAAATCTTTTTTGGTGTATTGCCTCTTGTGAATTTTAAAAGAAAGTACACTTTATATTGACCAAAAAAAATAAAAAAATAAGTAAACATGCCATTTACAATGTTGTTCTCATTAAAACATTAACTGTTTGATGAATTATATTTGGTGTGTTGCTTAAAGGCACACTGTCCTACTTGTAGCTACTTGCTCCCTCTATATAGAAAACTTCCCAAATCGGTGCCTGTTGGTCCCCCATGATCCTCTTTTTCTTATGTTAAATGAGAGCTGAGTTAATGAGATAGCCACCTGTCACAGTGACCTCGATGGCTCTCTGGGTGGTCTAATCCCTTCTAGCTGCAGTAGTAAAGCCTCCCTTTAATAGTGCATTGTACAATAAACATCTCCATATTGAAAAACAAAAAACAAACCAAAAACCAAAAGCCCCCAAATACTGAGTAAAAATGTAAAACGCCGCCGGTTCCCTGGTTATTAACATGTACATACAGTAATACTATACAAGCATATCGTCGCCGTTTTCACGAACCGGCACAAGCCACCGAAATCCCATCAAAATGTAGTTTTTATTTTTTTTGCATTTTTAGCATAAGTTATCAACAATCTTTCATCTCACCAAATTTCAGCATCCAAAACGCTTTAGTTTTTCAGATATCCATGGTTACACAAAAAACAAAAACGACACACGAGCCAAAAAGCACGATTCATATTTTCACGAACCGGCACGCGCCGTTATAAGTCAATGGGCTGTGCCGGTTCGTGAAAATATCTCTGCGCTTACCAGACCTAGACGACGCGACACAGGCGGTTGTGCCGGTTCGTGAAAATAAAATACGCGCTAAGACAGCGCGAGCGCTTTTGTCTTGCGCTTAAAGTTACATAGGAAAAACGACACAGTGGCTTGTGCCGGTTCGTGAAAATATTTTTGCTACGTAAACAGCAAAATAATATTTTCACGAACCGGCACGAGAGTCCAAAGCTTCGTAATATTAATAGTAATTGTCATTATGCTTAACAAATGGAATGTATAGAAAATACAGAATATTTTCCTTTCATTGATATGTATTTTGTAATATAAAATTTTACATAAGGCATGTTTCTGGCGAATTCAAAACGGGCTAAACGTAAAACGCGTTTTTCTCAGAATGTACTTATTTCGTTGCGCGTTGGGCTGTGCCGGTTCGTGAAAACGGCGACGATATAATGCTTCCTTTCGCAGTCAGGTATAAAACAAATTATCAAACCAATAAAAGCAACAGCCAATCAAACGCCACCCTTTCAGCCGATTCCATCGGTTATAAATACTGTAGTGTGTCACTGATATTACTGTAACCTCTTAATTTGAAACAGGGTCCCTTGAAACGACTGAAAAGTGAAAACGTTTCCTTTTTTCACCAAATGGAAGTGTCTTGATGGTCATAAAAACCCATTAACTGGATGATAAACCATACAGAATCAATTTACATATACATGTAATGTATTGCATGTTTCTCTCGATATGCAGTTCTATCATAAGAACTCCAGATGAGGTTTAATAGGGACATGCAAATTCAAATGTCTTCATTGGTACAAGTTTTGTGAAAATAGCTCTTAGATGGTGAAAGACACTAAAAAAATAACTCCAGAGTGAGCAATTAATATAATTTCTTCAGTCACGCAGCATGCAGTATATCCAACCCTTGTTTACAGTAGGTGGCAAGCCAAAATGATTATATTCTCCCTGTAGCTTTAAAGCTAATTTCAATTAGCAACTAAAAGACATTAACAACTACTTGTAAATGATCAATAGAAACAAGGAAAGCAAGGAGAGAGGCTTCTTGCCTAATAGCCATAATGGTTGCTGAGGAAGTTAATTTGATGTTAAACTTTTGTTCTGTATCTAGTAACTATAATGCTAGATAGCAATACAAACAAGAATGACTCGGTAATGTCAACATCACTAGATGGCTTTGAAGGCTCTCAGCTTCATGGATGCTAAACAAAACTTGATTTACATTTGTTGTACATACACTGTACAACTACATGTACAAGTACATTTACATGTAATCTACATTGTATGTTTCAAGTTATGACCCTGCCAAATATCCTGTTGCAATAGCTTTTCTTCGAGGCGCCACAAGTGATTGCAGCGAGGCCCGCTCCGGACTGTTTTCACTAGGGGTTCGGAATGATTTAATGTTTTGTTTACATGGGGCTCCTGTTTCAATTACAAAATTTGGAGATCCACAGATACGATGTCACATCCAGGGGCCCCATGTGTACCGTGAGTGTGTTAGTGTTGAGCTCTAGACCCCGTCTTTAATAGAAAACATTGATATCAATTGCAACTTATTTGCGATTGATATCAATCACAAACGGCATCCATGTGACTCTTTTCCAAATGTACTCTGTTTTCTTTGTTTTTGCTGCATAAATAATAATAACTATGTACATGTACAGAAGAGATACGAGACTGCAACTTGCGATTAATTGGAGGACTTACGATTGATTTGGATCAAACGCAACTGTTTGTAAGACGGGGCCCTGATGTACACAAGGTCTTTCAAGTTGATCGATCTACAATGCACATGTACATATGTACATTTCCATTCCACTATGATTATAATTAATAGTCACCTGATATTTCTCTCCTGTAGGCGAAGCTGATTGGGGTGTGCGGTCTCTTTCCTCTGGCCTCGTCGTCATCCTCTCCTTTGAAATGTACTTTCTCATATGCTTCAAGGTATCTGACAAAGAAAAACAAAAGAAATTAGACATCCAATTTTTATTCCACATCTAAAACCTATCCAATCCAATCCAATCGGTCCATTTATAAAGCCCCAATATCTACCGGTAGTTGCCTAATCAAAGGTGCTGATGAGACTGAAAAACTACCAAAAATGTCTGTTCATGATTCTAACTGGGAAAGACAAAAAAGCAGTGACTAAAACATGTCTTTAGTTGAGTTCTGAAAGAATCTTTGAAATTCTTCTTGCAACTGGCATACAATCTATTAATTGTTCTTTTCTCTGAAGTGTATGGCTAAAGGAGATGGGAGGAGAGATCACATGCATTTTGAGAAATCTACTTCTTTATTCAAGTCTGAATCCTCGAACTATTTCAAGCTACCTGTACTGGCGTACTTTCCTTTGAAGTGTACCTTCTCAATTGCCTCAAGGTATGCAAGGAGATAAAAGCAAAACAATAAAACAAAAATTTGGATAATTTTCTATTTCATTTCAGGTCTAAATCCTTAGTCTTTGAAACTACTTGCACACAGAGTGAAAATCCTACTCCTCTCTAAAGTGTACTTTCTAGAATACCTCAAGGTATCTGAGAAAAGGAAAACAAGAAATCCATTTTGAGAATTGTCTTATTTCCGAATCTAAATCCTTGAAGTTCTTACAAGCTACTGCATGACCCGTACAATGTTAAAATCATTAACGTAATTTCCTTTATACCTTCTCATATGCCTGAAGGTATCTGAGAAGTCACAACACAAAAAAGGAAACCCATTTTGAGAACTACATTTTTCTTTTCAGGTCCTACTACATGTACATGTACGTGGAAGTTAAAAGAAATCTCAACCCAAAGAATAAGAGTAATGAGATGTTTCGGTATTCCTGCCCTTTGATGTACAATATTCCTTACGAAAATGAACAAGAGATAAATGAAGATATTCTTGGCATGATGTGATGCCTTTAGCAAGACATGAGCGCAGCTATTTGCATTGAAAATATAACGTACAAGGCAAAGTTGTTCATGTATCATGCACCAAGCTTTAGTTGGAAAGACTTTTTTAATCAATAACAAAACCTTTACTTTTCAATCAGGGAAAATCATAGCTGAGAAAGTGAGAAGATATAAGAGGGGAAGAAAGTATCAAACTAATTTAAAAATACTAAAATATAGCAGTTGCCAAATCTACATGTACCGGTATTGCATTTATGAGAACCATTCGCCCCAGAAGAGCACCAACTTATAAATGCAATCTGCGTTCTGGCGATTGTAGTACAAAGGATGATAACAGGTGAATGAAATTATAAAGTGTTCCTCATTCTATGCCTACGCCTCAAGGTACATGTAATTGAGAGGAGAAAAGGAATGAGGAGATTATTTTGAAAAACCCATTTTCATTTCAAAACCAATATGAAAGCAAGGTCTGTGCCGTTCTTGAACTTCTTTTGGTGACAAAAAATTACTTTGAATATATTGTGCTTGAAAATATGGAACACACCCAAGACTGGGCGTGTCAAAGAAATGTAGGCACATCACACACCAAAAAATTGCTCTGGCTATTAAAGTCAAACATATTTCTTCTTCAAAAAAACATCAAATCTGTCAACTAAAATCCTAACAGATTCTCAGTGGGAAGATAAATCTTTTTTAATTTTACAATGTGCCAAGTTCAGCTAGTTTAAGCTTTTATTGATCATAAACTTGTCATTTTTATACGTGGGCGGCTAGAACTATAACTTCAGTAGGTCACTATCAACAAAATAGAAATGTATACACACAATATGCTGTATTTATATGAAAAGTATGCATGTACAAATTAAAGATAAGATTGCAAGTTGAGGTAATGAGGCAAAACAAAAATTGTTAGTTGGATCAACAAGTCTAACAGTCTTATTGATCCCAAATTTGTCATATTTATACCTTGGATGCTAGAACAAAATAAGTTCACAATCAACTATTAATAGAAATACACACAATACACCGTACGTATCCATGTACAAATGTATAAGATAAAATTGCAAGTTGAGGTAATGAGGAAAACAAAATTGACAGTTTGATCAACGAGTCTAATGCTGTTGCTCACAAAAATGCTCAATGCATGCTAAATCGGGTAAATTCACAATCAATCAATAAATGAATGCTATAGGAGAAGATCAAATACAAGAAGGTCAATTCCACACAAAAGGCAATAAACTTGTTGACTCAAAGCAAAGCTAACCACCCATACGGTACACTTCCATAAAATCACTTCTAATGGGTACTGATGACTGCAAAATACAGTGGAGCAGCGCCACCAGGATTTAAAGCCCCACTGTACCACTTATAGCTACTTGCGCCCTCTATATATAATGTAGCAAACAATGCCTAATCGGTGCCTGTTGGTCTCCCATGATCCCCCTTTTCTTATGTTAAATGAGAGCTGATTTGATGAGATACATGTAGCCACCTGTCAGTGACTTTGCAGGGAGGTCTAATCCCCCTGGCCAAACTAGTACAGACGGCCTTTAAATGGCTATTCAACCCTTGCGTTACATGTAGGTTCATGTGTTTGAAAGCAGAAAAAATAAGAGAAACAGAATAACCAAAAGTTTGATATAAATTGGACCAATAATAAGGGGTCTACAACATTATCTCCTTCTGGAACGAAAAATATTTTAGAAATTTTCTGGAGAGGCAGGAGACCCTTCCTGTTTCCCTTGGGTGGGGCAGATATATCATCAGTATTCCACAAGATTTTACTACATTTACAGTGTGAGAAATGGAGGTGATAACTCATTTCTTTCAAACCAATATTCAGTTCAGAGAGATAGCACACAGGCTGTTTCACACAGCTTCTCTTTCTTTCCTCAAACCAGTGTTACTCCTCCTTGGAAGTGGTAACATAGAAGGGGCTCGTTGTCTCTTTGTGACAAGAGCTGCATTTACACTGCGATTTCTCTCACAGTCCGTTGTTGAGTCTGCAGTTTTCGGTATTAATGTACGATGAAAAAAAAAAATAGAAAATCCACCTGTGAAGTGTTTTTTTTTTTAAATGCCTGCCGACATTCCACCGAATTTCGCAGTGTAGATTAAAACTTTTGTTTGATCCGTCTTTTCGTTGTGTGACTCTCCTCACTTCTGTGTGATCGCATGCAGAGGAGCGACAAATCGAGCATTCACACTACTCACCAAAAAATCAGTATGAGCAAACACAAACATTTCTTTTAAAGGGATCCGGTAACTTTGTCTTAGATCCTTTAAAAAAATCCTAGATTTAGCTCATGCTGCAATGATAATTATAAACCTTTAGTTCAGTCACGAACCCCATGACTTTTACAAGCCGATTGCCTGTCTGATATTGATGATTGAAAATCAAAATCTAATTTTGCGTTAGCCAAACGGTTTTCATGACACCACAGTCTATTGGGGGAAATCGAGTATGGTAAAACCGGTCACTCAAAGGTTTTTACTTTTTTTGAGGCACTTCTTGATCATTTTGAAGAGCAATTTTTTTAGGGCTTCAATATAACACCATATCACAGACACTGATAACACGTACATGTAGGGGCCGTGCATCTCAGATTTAACATTGTTAAACGATCCCTTTAATGTTTTTTTTCAGTAGTGTAAATTGCAGTCCAAAAATCGTCAGTGTTTCGGATGTGTAAACAGGCCAAATTTTTATTCCTCCAAACTAGCGTTACTTGTCCCTGAAAGTGGTAACATGGGTGAGGCTTGTTGTCTCTTTGTGAAGAGGTGTTCTCTATCATTGTAATCATTAACAATACAGGATCAGTGTGGCAGGCCTAGAGCAGGGCTCTGGGATAACCTTAGCAATAACCTCCACCATTGAGAAACGGCACAACTGTACAAAGCAAGCTCATTTATTACATTTTCTCTCACAAAGGATGCTTGAGAGACACTGATATCATGAAGGTATCGAGTGTGAATTTGTGGTGATGGTTCTCAAGTATTGCCAAAGAATTACACTCATACAAGTAGGGAACTGAAAGGCAATTTGAATTTTGGCGACAATTTCATATAGCAAAAAAACACCATTAATAACATCCAGGTGCATGGACCACAGCTATTTTATAGCTTTCCAGAGATACATGTAAATGCAATTAGACATCACACATACAGTTTTCTGGTATTTCTATTTGTAACATGTTATTTCTTAATGTGCTTGGCAAATGCATAGATTTATCTGGTCCTCATTTGTTAGGCTGTAATACAAGATGACATACTTAGAAGATAAAGGCATTTGAAGAGCCATGCTTTTTAGGAAACATTTTTTTCTCTGATGTTCTTCCACAATTGCATAATTAGTAACAATGAAAACGCTCAGAAATTATTTGTCACCTCTCCCTTGAACTCAATCTTCTCTTTGTAAAGCATGTTTGACCACAGGTAGACAGTCTATTGTGAAGCCCCCTATCTCTATCAAAGGTGAAGTGTAAACAAATTTGCCTTCATGTTATGTCTCTGGACTTAGAAATGACCTCAAACTGACCTGAAGCAACTCTAATATGCCTTTTTTCTCCTATCAAAACTGTTGGGGGCAGAATAGGATAATACAAATTGTGCCTTTTAGAACCCAGACGAAAAAATAGCAAATTTACAAAGGACTTTTGACCCATATTGCTACCACATGGAGACATCTAGTAGATGGGTGGTTGGGTGCGGAATTTTTTTTGTTTCAAACATATCATTTACGGTATCCTCTTTCAAAGGAAATCCAATACAATCAAGACAAACTTTACGACCAATGCTAGACTTTTTTGTTCAATGTGTAAACAAATGGCACTTCAAAAGTGAGAATGCGTTTGCAATACACTAGTTTCAAATGTATCACTTAAAGGTAAAGACCAGTATTGGCAACGCCCCAATTTCAAAAAATGAAATGGAAGCTCTTATTACCAATCATGTGAAAGAATATGTTTTGACTAATACATGATGATAAAAAATTTGCCGGGAAACCGCCTACTACTTCATATATTTGGTAAATTTATTTCTCTCATGGTCTGGTGAGAGAGATAGGGTAGTCCCATATACATCTTTCTGTGTATAGTGCTTGTAACTTTACGAAGAATGAGCCAAATTTCTTATCATTTTGATGATTCCAGAACCTTGCAGATGCTAGATGCTAGATGATCGACCTTTTCTCATCGATTCCACAACGTTTCTTTCACAATGCAATCGCATGACCATTACTGGTCTTTACCTTTAACCTCTTTCAAAGCAAATTTCAATGCAATCATGACAATTTTACAACCAAATGAAGACTTTTTTAAATTTCCAAATGGCAATCAGAAAATTGAAATGCAAAAGCAATGTATAGGCCTACAGTACAGCAAGGCTCTACAGAGTCCAGACTAACTGGTTTTGGAAGGGGTTCAAACTAAAAAAAAATTATCAATCTGTGTGCATGAGCCCTATCTATGTAAAAACGTTAAAATCTTGGAGGCTCTGCCTATAGCATCCAAATTATATGACGATATACTAGTGCCAGGATAATTAAGAATAAGAAAAAGAAAAAGGGTCTATGCTTACATGTACACTATTATCCAAGTTTTTTATGAATACACTGCACGACATGTTTAGGCATACATGTACAATATGCATGTGGAAAACTGGAGACTAAAGGTAATTGTAAAACCAACACCTGTTTTACTCCTAATTTCCCTTTTAAAACAAGATAAAAAAATATGACTGAACAAAGCATACACAAATCAGAGTATTTCATAACCTTTGTGTGTCTGGACATACTGTAAAAACATAACAGTGCTACAAATTTAACCAATCTTTGCCAACTGAGATATTTAATGCACACCTTCGTAAATAATCTGTGCCATTACGAAAACACTTAGATTGAGAGTGGAAGCATTTTATTGAAATCGCCTAAGCATGTCAGACAAGTTCGTGAAATATGTAGGGCAAACCTTCGAAAATAGGTTTTCTTGTTATCCCCACACTACACTGGCGATCTAAAATGGGATACTGTACGAAAATACAGTGTACCGTATACAAATCAGCACACAGGCTCAAGGCAAGTTTACATGGAATCTACACTGAAAAGAACCATGTACAAATGCAATGTACAAGGGGCTGTGTGTAGATTGCACTGGGCTTTGCCAGCCCTGCATTGGAATACAGCTGGCATAGAGTGAGTGTGTGTTGGGGAGTTGTACACAAAGAAATACCAGGCTGGTTTATCACACACACACAGTTTTCAACTAGTGCATGCACTGTATACTATAGCTCTACACACAGTTTGGATGTAAAGTACACACACAAACCTTTGTCTGCATTGTAGCTTGTACATGTAGGGAGGCATACAGAAAGATAATATGAGTCTGTGCCCCTCATTCAATACACAGATAATACTCCAAACAGAATTGTTTATATTGTGAACATCATAACCGTTATGCTCATACATGTAGCTGATCATCTTTTCTGTCCCTGTTCCCCAACCTGTGGATTGCAATTCTCTCCCTCTCTCTGTCTCTCTCTCTCGTTCTATCTCTTTTATCCCTCTCTCTCCTCTAAAATGCTCTCTCGCTCTCTCTCTCATTCTAGGGTGTTTCTACTACAATGTACATGTATATGCTGGTAAGGCATGAATTTGTGGGTTGCATTTTAGATTTAATCCCTAAAATATTCAAGGAATAACTGCACGCCAGAAACATATTCATATTTCATGAGATGCATGTTTTAGCTCGGCTTTCAGGAAATTTATATTCCCACAACTTTTACATTCAATTTATTTGATCATAATTTGTACAAATGATTGATATCTTATCAGTATGTGCATTGCATTGCAGAGAATCAATTTGCAAGAAAAAGATGTGAACAATTAATACTAATAGGGCCAATACTGCCTATTGATTGTTTCCTCTCCATACACATGGAGTAGACATGTGCCTGTGCATCAAAATAGGAATTTAAGAACAATATAAATTAACCAAAATTGGGCCTATAAAGTCATATCCACGGATACAATCAATAAAGATTAATATTTTGCATATATATTTCCACTGCTTTTCTATTATTTTTAATATTATGTTCTCTCATTTTCATTGCTGTTGTTGTTGTGTAGATGTTTAATATTTTCTAGTTTTTAAAGGGCAGCTACAATTACAAATCACTGGAGTAAAGAAAGGGTGATTTTCCTTTGCCAGAAATGAGGCCTTTTCATTAATATACATGTAGGCTTCCCCAGAACTTCTGATTTCTGAAACAGGAGGCTACAAGCACTTTATAGTTACAGTAAAACAAATGCAATGGTAGAGCAATGACTTGGGGTGCGTTCAAGCAATTTTTAGAAACCGTGATTCTGCAGAATCATGTTACCAAACACATATTTTTCAGCGTTTCATGTTTGTGTTTTGAAACACATTTACTTTTACGACACACAAAAAATTGCTTGAATTCTACCGTGTTTTCAACTAAACGTCTTTAAAACCGCAGGGTGAAAAAGAGTCGCTTGAATGCACCCTCAATTTTGTCAAGTGTTAAACATTTTATGTAAATAGTCTACCGGTTCATGTATACCCTACGTATACATTGTATGTTGGTAGTCTGAAGGGGGATAAATTGCTAATGCTCAATATGAGTGGCCTTTTGCATTTGCTCTTCAATCGTATAATCCATCATGCAATACATCTGCACAGCTGTTCTTCATTTTATCAAAAGATCTTGAAAATGGGAAATTACATGTGGAGCACTAGTGTACATGTGCAAGTTTGCAAATTGAAAATTCACATTTTAAGGGCTTTATCCTGCAGAGTCTGTTCAAACATCCATTAATACAATACATACAGTACAGTTAATAACTAAATTATTCATAACTTTCATACCCTTACATGTACATGTAATAGTTTTGTAATTCTTATAGAATGTCAAAAATATATAACCGGTACATGTACATGTACGTCCCAGCATTATTTGTGAAATTTGTTTACGGTAGATTTCTTGCCACAAAAGGCTGTTCTGAATATTTCGTCCAAATTTCATGTCATGAACAATTCTGGTGTTCTGATCAACCGCTTTACGAACACAATAAACTTTTAAGCATATTATTTAAAGAAAAGTTGTTCATAACAACCAGAAATATTGCCCGACATAGCAACAGACATGTTTGCAGACTGGATTCCAAGTATTGTCATTCATTTATTCCCCAGCCCCAGGAAGAATATATTTGTAAACAGGTACCCCGGTATATTGAACTGCTCAACCAGGGGGGTGTTTCATAAAGCTGTTCGTAAAGTTACGCATGACTTTACGAACGACTTACATGTACATGTATATATGAAAAGCCAAATGGGATGCTCAATCATTATTGATTATTATTTATGAAGTTGAACTGTGCAGATGTAGGTTAACATTCTTATTATAACAAACATTTGTAATTCAAAGTATATTTTTTGCCATAATTTAAATTGAGGTTATTGGAAATATCAGAAAAAACTTTGGGCATCCTATCTGGCACTTCATATACAAGTCGTTCGTAAAGTCATGCGTAACTTTACAAACTCTTTATGAAACACCCCCCAGATATGGTAATAAAAAAATGGGCTAGAGTTCAGAGTAGCAAATCAGCACTGCAAGCTACAAGAACCATGTGGTTGCATTGTTTTGATTCTTGCCTGCCAGCCCCCTGATCGTGTTGGTAGTTACCATGGCGACAGAACAGAATCGAAACCACTCAACAATCTTGCACCAGTTTGAAGCTCTTTGGATCTACACACAGTTCTGTCTGAGCACCAATGAGACTTCACTATAGACTATTTATTTACATAAACAAATCTAGACCAAAAAGTAGAATGTATTAAGCCTTCAGTATGTACGCTGGAAAATGTACAGTGTAGGTTGTCCATAATATTGATCCAACACTTGACCTGGCGTCTGGCGACATTTGGTCCGCACATTATTTTATCATAGGATAAGAGCTCGAGAGGCAATTAAAGCCCAAGTCCACTCCAAAAATAACTTACTTTCAATAGAACCAGAAAAATCAGACAAACCAATCAAAATAAGTTTGAGCAAAATCGGATAACTAATAAGAAAGTTATGAATTTTTAATGACATAAAAAACTTTGAAAATCACTACACAAATTGGCAACTCACTCATGAATCTGTGACGTATGGTCCTCACTATCCACTAATTATTTTCTGTATATTAATAATATAAATTTCCTATTTTCACCCTTAGAATCCTATTTCTTCACACCAGCATCCAAGTTAGATTGTTAGTAATATGTGTATGTGTGGATGCACAAATAAAGAGTAATTTTTGTCCAGTTAAATCATGAAAAATATGAATTTTGATAAACTATTTATATAAAAATCAATAATTACGAAATATAATATTCAGAAAATAGTATCAATTCTTCAAAATTCATACAAGTTTTTGGGAAATGTCATGCACGCAATATGATACAAATCATATAACCTGGGCAAAGGCATGGGGAAATCAAGTTTTGGGGGATAAAAAGGGAAATTAATGGGATTAAACTATGTAAAGCAATTGATAAGTTGTGAGGACATGACGTCACAAACTGATAACCATCTTGGCAATTTGTGTTGTGATTCTCATTGTTCCATAGTTTTACCTATTTTTTCAAAAATTCATAACTTTCTTATTAGTTATCCGATTTTGTTCAAACTTTTTTTGATTGGTTTGTCTGATTTTTCTGCTTTTATTGAAAGTAAGTTATTTTTCGAGTGGACTTGTCCTTTAAGTCTTACCAAGTGAGATTTGTATCTAGAGTACAGTATGGTACAGCATAGGCCTACATGTACATGTACATGTACATTTGAATCGTGTAAATTTGATTTCCAGGGTAGTTAGATATTCAGAATTTTTGGAGAAACAGACTTTACTGGAGTGTGCACATTGTCAGGGTAAGCTTGTAATTGTTGTAAACTATCTGGCCTAGTGTGTAAAACCATGTTAGGTCCATGGTGCACCATACTACATACACTAGTGCAAAAAATACATGGGGGCTCGGAGTTCAATGCAAAATAAATTTCAGAATGTTATATTCATGCAGGCAAGCTTGAAAAATAGCCCCCCCCCCCCCCCCAATAAATACCTGACATACACTGTAGCATTCTATCTGTGTTGCACTACTTATTGGCTCAGAACTGAAGCTACTGAAAGAGACAGCCCCCCCCCCCCCCTGGACAAACAAAGGCAAAGTAGACCTAAATAGCCCTTGACTTTTCATTGGTCAGGGTGATTTTTAGCAAGCCCCTCACCTAGGGATTAAAAAAAAACATATCATTTGTTTAGGGCCAGAACAGCAGCAACCCATAGCACAGAGACACGTGAACATCCTTCTGCCTTCAAACAGATGTACAGGTACAGTATGTGTGAAGAAGGGGGAATTTTTTTTTTTAAAGAGTCCAAAGACAGAAGAAAAAAATAATATATGATGTACTGTAGCTCCCTGAAAGTACCTTGCATGCAGAAAATGTACCTGTAGTTAAAATACTGTACATGTCTAGATAGCCAGTCATGCCGATAGATTGTACTATACTTTTGGCCTGTACAGTACATTATGTACATGTATTTTTAGCCACAATTTAGTACACGAGGCCTACCGTACATGTAAAGGGCAATATGAACTTGGCGAAGCTTTAGGCCCTATCCATCACAGCAATGAAAAAAGTCAACATGTGTCCATGAGAGAGGTTTAAATTGAAAACATGGGATCAATTTGTGCAAACTGTTGCTCAAAATTGATGCTCAAAAACAAAATAGTCAAATTGCAATTTTCAATTTATCACATACAGTCAAAAATGAACAGTACATGTACACTGCAGCAAAAATCTGTTAAATATTCATAAATTTTCCTTCTTTGGCTACGTACATGGACAGTGTGCATGTAAATTATAATTAAAGGGGCCTTGGCCTGAAAAAAGATGTTATCTTTTATGTCAGAAAAAAAATAATGTCAATTGCCAAAACAACTCAAAATGCATGAAAACCAACACTGACCACTGGTGCTTTGCGCAATTAGCTCTTTCAACTTCACACGAATGCAGTCAGCTTTGTGCAGCCATCAACCAACGACATGTCTTCTTTATATCAAGAGTTGCAATTTATCCAATACATTTGGTGTCCTCCAAGGTCCAAACAATCGCAAGTTTACAGTCTTCTATCTCTCATTGATATCAAGTTGCAATTAATCGCAACTGTTTCAGGGTTCTTGTTAATAGCCGGCAACCGGCTATTTTTTCCGGCTGTAACGGCAATCGTAGCCGGCTGTCGGCACCATAAAAAAAAAAAAAAAAAAAAAAAAAAAAAAAAAAAATCGTAGCCGACAGAGACTGATGGACTAGAAGTTGAAACCCACAGTGCTGCAGCTCAGAATGATGACAAGCCGACGACAGTCACCAGGCAAAGTGAAGAAGGTGCCAGTGGGCAAGATGAAGCTGAAGACCAGGAGGTGAAGTCCACCCTTGACATCCTAGGTCTGGATGAGGATCTTCTTAGCCAGTCCTCAGATTCAGAAATGGAATGATCATTCACTATGTAATTATTGCAAAAAGTTTCAGCCTCAGGTACATGAATATTAAACATGTGTCACATTACATTTCAATATGCGAGAAAAGTTTAATACATTCTGATTGAATTGACAAGATTTTTCCTTCTAAGGTCTCTAGAATCTGAATGGGAGATCTTGAAATGCTAGGGGCTTGCCTTCAGGGGAGACTCCCCTCCAGACTGAGGCACTGCACCTGGACCCTGCTGGGGGCGTAACACCCCCAGACCCCTGTGACAGCTGTCACATACCTGCAAACCATTTACCAATCCAATTTTGTCATATTTTTTTTATGTGTGTTCCAATTTTTTTAATTTTTTATCGCAAACGATTTTCTTCACTGACAAGGTCCTGTAAACGTCAGTTAACCGTTTTTGCCCAGGACTACCTTGTATCATTATCATGTAATTCAAAATTGTAGATTCATCACAAATATGATTGATTTATCAGAAACAATAATGGAGCATTTTCATTTCATATTGTATATCATATGAAAAGTAAGTTATTCAGCCAAAATATTCATGATCTTTATCATTAAACTATGGCTCATACAGTGTGGTCATATCTTCAAAAATAAGGCTAAGATAGCACCAGAGAGCATCTAAAACCCTAAAGCTTCCAGGGCCCTTGGGCGGGCCCTGGACCCCGGCCACAAGGGATTTCGCGCTTTGCGCTCGTGATGTGCGCTTCGCGCACAAAGATTTTTCTTTCGCAATTTTAGTAGCCTCCTGTAAATCATAAATAGCCTGCTATCAGAAAAATTAACAAGAACCCTGCTGTTTTAATGTACCGGTAAGACACTGACAGGGGCCTGATTTTGATCTGTTACATACAGGTATACTGTAGGACAATTAACATTGATTTACTAACATAAAAGATAACATAATTTCAGAATACACTTTGTATCCCCTGTAAATGTATTTTCTCTGCCCTGTCTGATCTATTTTGACTGTAAACAACTTAACCTTTTGGGGGTATAGACCTAGATATGGGTATTTCAAACAGCCCCTTTACATTCTTGACACAATGAACGCATTTCATAAAAATATTCTCCTTGAGGGAACTGAGGTACAATATCTGTAAGAATACACAAGCCTATATATCATAAACATGCTTTATGATGTTCGTGTGGCCAAATTGTGCTACAAAAGTAACAATGTTTTACTACATGAACATGTTTGATTGTTTGTACATGCATTCTGTAGTATTTATTAATTTGTTGTTGTTGTTGTTCTTATCTTTATCAGTGGAAAACAAACAAATGTCACATAACATGCACGTAAATTAGGGCCATTTACACTTGCAAACAAACATGCCAAACCGGGGCCTGACTGCGATCTTTCTGTGAACTTTGCCAGGCAACTATGTCAAACTGTAAAAGATACCAAGCCAGAAACTATCCAAGCCAGTGTGTGATTTCTTTACATGTCTGTGTGATGTTTGGTAATGTTCACAGTAACAGCTTAAAAATTGTGATGTTTGTCACGTGACTTTCAGCACTTTCGGATTGTTACCAATTTAATGGCAGTGCCTGGGTCAAAGGTCGAGAAGACTGCTCATGCGCATAACCAACAAAAGCACGCCAAAACATCACCGAGCTTTTTAGTCGGTGAGTTTTAGCGAAAGTGTTAACGGTAGGGCAAAGAATTATGATTTCTTTAAATGCGCCTATTGTAACTGAATTCACAACATTTCACTTTAAAAATGATACTGTTACTAAACGTGCATTCATAACATGTGCAAACCATGATGAATACATGTTATGTTTGGTTACATTTACCGGTAGGTCTTTTAAGTTCAAAAGTTCACCCAGTGTGAGTGAAAATGTAGACAACTAACGAGTACAAGTAGC
The DNA here is from genome assembly GCA_035222895.1 of Strongylocentrotus droebachiensis. Classification (NCBI taxonomy): domain Eukaryota; kingdom Metazoa; phylum Echinodermata; class Echinoidea; order Camarodonta; family Strongylocentrotidae; genus Strongylocentrotus; species Strongylocentrotus droebachiensis. The sequence continues at coordinate 72,781 of JAVYIG010002345.1, forward strand.
AAAGGCACCTCATTTCAAATGACCACTGCTGCAACAAAGACCAGTTACAATTCAGCAGCGAGGCCTATTAGATCTTCCATTTGCTTTGTTACTCATCATCATTTTGTTGTCTTTTCCTAGCTCTTTGTCTTGGAGCCCCCTGTAGATAGGGCAGCAGGGCTGCATCAACTGTACTAGGAAATGGGTCAGGGTTCTTTTGTTATCAATATGTAGGCCTATTATTCTCTCAGTCAATGAGCTCCCAGTCCCTTGAAAAACAGAAGCATCTGGTAGAGAGATATATTATGCATGGCAAATTGCAAAGTATGCATTTTAATGTTAAGTTCAAGTTTCAAGAAACTTGTTGAATATGGTCTTGTTCTTATACTGTTGAACCTTAATTTAAAGAGAAAATAAACGCATGTGCCACTGCTTTTATCAATAATCTTTCCATTATTGTCAGTGTTAAAGGTACTACATGTATGTCCCATTTGCAGGCCAAGAAAATGAAAAAGTAACAATTCCAACTGCATTTGAAAGATAATACTTATTAAGAACTTCCCTAAAAAAAGTGGGACTTGAAAATGTCTTCAAGTGGGAAAATAACGACTATTAGATGTCAAATCGACTTTAGGCCATGTAAAATTGATTTCATGTTGATCGTCCCCGCCCGCTTCCTTTTTGGGGGCCGCCTATTTTTTGTTATTTGTTATTTTGTTATTTTTTTTTTTTTTGAAATTTTTTTGAAATTTTTTTTGATTTTTTTTTTTTTGAAAGAAAAAAAAACATGAAAAACACTGCTAAAATGGCTCTATTTCTGATTTTAAAAAAAAAAAATTGTCGGCGGCCATCTTGAAAAAAAATAGCCTCGACTGTCAGGGAAAATGTACCGAGCGGCCATTTTGAGCGGCCATTTTGAAATATCAAATAACATGGTACACCCTCCTCCTCTTTTTCAAAAAATCCGGACGATCAACATGTAATCAATTTTACATGGCCTTAGGGCTATACATTTTTGTACATGTAGAGCCCAAAAGTAATAGTCTTGATTTTCAGACAATTGTACAGAATGGTCATACGTTTTATGCTGCGCAAAGATTAAACCAGGTAGTACCTTTAACCTACATGTACATGTACAAGAATTGTTCAATGCAATTGTTTGGAGAAAAAAACTTCACTCTCAGCCAATGAGCACCCAGTGTCTCACTTCAATGTTATGTACATTGAATGTACTCCCACTAATAAGACTGGAAGAACAGAAGCATCTGGTAGATAAATTATGCATGACAAATTGCAAAGTATGCATTTTAATGTTTAGTTCGAATTTCAAGAAGGGAATTATAATGAAACTTGTTGAATGAATGGTCTTATGCTATTGATATAACCTTTTGGGGTATTTGATAATGCAAACCTTTTTTTTTAAGTATCCAGTCTCCCATGGATTTTTTTCTTCTCAGTTACAAACAGTAACTATTTGGGGTACAAGTATTAAGGCAAAGATTAAAAAAAAATAAAATAAACAAGTCCAAAGTCACTGTCCAAAGTTGCACAGTTTACACAGACAAAATAGGTCACAAATGACAGGATTCGTGGACTCTTATCTTATAATGTCAATGATCTTTACACACGGAGATGTGATAACCATAGTTGTGTGTGTATGTACTTGTATGTCTTTCACAGGCATGCATGTGGCATATCCCACCATATACTGTATTTGAATTTGCTTGTTTTACAGTATACTTCTTTTTTTCTCTTTCAATGTACATGTATTTTATTGTCATTGTGATTGTTCTTTTTATTGAAATGTGAAGAAAAAAATAATAAAACCACAGCATTAAAGAAAACTGTGAAATACATGTACAGGATTTAGAAGTGTTACAGTATGTTCTTTATTACATCCTAGGATTCCTAGCACCTACACATGTATAAGCTTGCATAGGGCTCGTTCATATCCAATCCAGTCATATCAAAATGCATGTGCAATAGCCCTCTGTTTATTTTACAAATTTCTCCATATCTGTTGTTAGTGTTGCGCTCTTTTATATATTTTTTCTTTGTTCCTGTGTTCTTTTCTTTATTACATTTCTATTTAGCAGTCCTGCACATGAACACAGAAGTACATTCCATAAAATTCACCAGAGATATCATTTGACAGTTTTTATCAAGTCATTCTGAAGTCAAACTATTCAGTTGAAGGATGATTAATTCCCTTGGCACGAGTTTCAAAACAACGATTCCAAATCTGGAACAGGATGTTATACATGCATGTATTAAAGCCCCCCTGTCCTGCTTATAGCTAATTGCGCCCTCTATACAGAAAATAATGCCTAATCAGTGACCATTGGTGCCCCATGATCGCCTTTTCCTATGAGAGCTGAGTTGATGAGATACATGTAGCCACCTGTCATTGACCACGCTGAGTGGTCTAATCCCTCCTGGCAAAACTTGTACACACTATGAACATGACTGACAAAGAAAGCGGACAAAATATACAGTTCCTCAGGTAGACAACGGAACATCCCTTCACTGCTATTATGTAAAAATGTGTAGAACAGGTGAATATGCATGTGACACCTGTTCTGGGCAGGTCCAAGCTATTTGGATTGTGACGTACGGGACATTCAGAGACTTTAAACAAGAAATAACAACAGATGAAATTATTTATATGGCTATTTTTTGGTATGAGTCTGTGGCTATTATGGGCTAGTTCATTTGTGGAAAGTTTTAGTTTTGACTAATTTTTTAATTAATTTGTAATGTGATTTAATAATGTGCAGCGTGACGTACGGTTCACAGCGTCCCGTACGTCACGCTGCACATTAATTATCACGATGTTCCTTTGTCTACCTGAGGAACTGTATATTTTGTCCGCTTTCTTTGTCAGTCATGTTCATAGTGACAGCCGGCCTTCAAACATGCTACCTACTGGAACTGTGTGGTTCAAACATGAGAACTCAGTAGTCAAGGGGTTACGAATTGGATAAGTGAGGGCATTGAAAACTGAGTGTATCCAGTTATCCACAATTTCTGAGAACAAAATACATCGCATCATCGCACATAATTTCAGAATACCTTCAAGTTCATAATGGTATGGCATTTAGCAGCAAAATGTCACAGCCTTGTAGGGGAAGGAGATATTAACAATGGCAATGGCAATGATAATAATTAAACAACACCAAGGAAAGCACTAAAATAGACAGACTGTACACTGTACATACAGTATGTAAATTAATTTGTGAAAAGTACTGTATATACAGTGTACTGTACTGTACATAAACAATATACCGGTAGGTAAATTATTGTTACAACTTACAATGTACAAGAATAATGTTGTGTGCCCAGCAGAAAGGCAGGGAAACTTTGCATACATCATGTAAATGGTGTAACACAAATCCCCTAGTAATGCCCTTTAGCTCGGCACACAATGTCTTCATCTAGATTCTAGACGTAAGTTTTCTTACCTGATGTAATGCTGTCTAACGACATAGCCAATCTGACTGCATCCAGGGGGAAATCCTAATACCTCGCTCACGATATCCCATTTATGCTCGTTGGTAACCTGTTTGTAAAAAGGAGACAATATTTGTTGTGAAAAACTAAACGCAAAAAGTACAAAACTTGTTATGTACAGTAGATGATGATGAATGTTGTACAGTCAAATCTGCTTTAGTGACCACCCGTCTACAACAAGCACATTTTTTTGTTTCTCTTGAAAAGGGTTTCTCATTGAAACATGTGCGAAAGAAACCTGTCTACAAAGTCCACTTTTTGTGTTTCCCTTGGGCGGCTGCTGTAGACAGGTTTGACTGTAATAGGGCAGTGGTCTTCAATCTAAATCTAATTTGTAAAGTTATTTTCCTTTTTCCTTTTGGATGAAGAGATTTCATCTGTAGGATACGTCACTGGGCTGTGGATCAACTTCCACTGGCGGCACTGATGTCTGTTGGCAAGACATAAATCTACATGTACATCTGCCACACTCCACCCAGGTGAGATAAATGGGTACAAAACGTATGATCATTTGGTACAAGGATCTGAAAATCAGACTATAACTTACTGACTTGGTAGCACTTACATGTATTGTAAGTCGCTTTGACAACTAATAGTCGTTATTTTTCCACTTAAAGACATTTTCAAGCCCCCCCCCCCCTTTTTTTTTTTGTATAGGGAAGTTCTAAATTAGTATTATCTTTCAAATGCTGTTGGAATTAAACCTTTTCTTTTTTTGGGCCTGCAAATGAGACATACAGTGTAGACCTAGTACCTTTAACAGAATTTAAACAAAAAACCATATATATTAGTGTATCTACGTGAAAACATATTAGGCCTACTAACAATATAAAATACATGTAGATGGTGAAGTTGAGAAATATGATTGTTTATGGGGTGGGGGGGGGGGGGGGGAATTGGACATTTATATTATCATTAACAAGAAAACATTTGGTGGATACACTGGATAGTGAGGTAATGACATCACAGACTCAAGACTGAGTTGCTAATTTGTTTTGTGATTTTCAAACTTGTGCATGTCATTTATAAAAAAACTCAAAACTTTCTTATTAGTTAGACTGCAAATTGTGCTCAAACTTTTTTTTGATTGGTTTTTCTGATTTTTCTGCTCCTATTATTAAAAATAAGTTATTATTGGAGTGGACTTGCCTTTTAATAGGCCTACTGATGAGGCTACCTTTGGTAAATAAGACATATGGTTATCGTTGTTTTTTTACAGCTTTATGTAAAGTGTACAGTACCTTCTATGTTTATAAGAATATACGCCCAAGAACTCGTTTTCCCCAAAAGTAAGTTGTGTATTGGTTCTTTACAACTGAGCTATCTAATGTTTCATCACTCTTAACACATGTACATGTACATGTACATGTATGTTTATGTTCTTACATACATGTACTTATTCTTTGTTGCTGTTATGACTTATGGTTCATGATTTATTATCATTTGTTTGATTCAACTATTGTTCCTTATTGTACATGTATGTTTAACAGGGCCTCGTGGAAGACCAAGATTATTGGTGATAATGAATCACCCTTTCTACAAGTCATAAATAAATAAATATGTGTAATAAAAAACTTACTTTTATTTATTGGTCATTCTTTTATACAGGAAGTTATAGCTACACTGTATTTGATGAATGGAAACTATCAATAGTTCTTAATAATACAAGTAGAAAGAGTGCTCCTTCATAGAGAGGGTTGTGTCACGGTACAGTGGTTCAGTCACTTGACTTTCAATCAGGTTAGGGATCAAATCCCTGGTCAGCATTGATTAGCAAGACATTATTTAATCTACAGTGTACATGTATATTTGCCGATCCCTACCCAGGTGTCTATGTTATCTTATATTAAAGCACTACAAGTGCTGTGTATCTGGCCGCCGTGATTTAATCAAATAAAAGCACTTGTAATTTGTTCAATAAACTACATTTAATATATTTTAATCCTATTGTGCAAATGTACGTAGAGGGTTTTTGTTATATCTTCAAACATGAACTGTAAGACCCCCTCCCCTCCCCCCCCCCCTTTCCTTCTTCTAAAACTGTTTAACAGAAAAATCAAACAGTGGCCAAATCAAATGGCTGATTATAAATAAACAAGAAGTGTACACTGTACCGGTAGTCGATCAATCAAAACTTGTTTATAAGCTACAAATGTTATCCTGGTCACTTATTACCTTTTTCTATTAATTTGTTCATACTTTTATCACGACCAACATGATGCCAGGGTTACTTTCTCTTTTATTTTTAAAATAACTGCCAAAATACACTTGGAATTAACTTTTCAATGTAAAATTTAAAATCCCATTGTGTCATTCTCATAATACCCATTCAATTTAAATTTAGATACAGTATACACATGTTGATTCAAGTCTAGTGCAGATCTGTGCTTTTGTTGTTGTTTTGTTGAACTATTTTAAAGGGTCAATGTTGAAAACCTGAACATGCATAGTTGTTGGGACTTGGTGTTTGTGAATAATGTGATCAATTAACTTTTACTTTTCTTTCTTTTTTGGATGGAAATCACTGTCCAGTGTTTATCATTTAAAAGTACAGTACAACTAGATCTACATGCATATTTGCTGCCTTTCAATTTTTATTTTCGCTGCAAATCCTTGAACGGATGGCAGTCGATTTATCTCAAAAACTTTAAAATTCTTCCAACATTGCTCAGAATTGCTGGTTGGAACAATCAAGACTACTCAAAAGGAATGAACTAAACAGTAAACTTCAACAGGACCCATACCAAATTCAAGTTTGATGATGATGACAGTGGTGATGACGATGATGATGATGATGAAAACATTGATATACGCAATTATCAAGTTAAGCTGAAATTGTGTGAGCAGGATGGATCATCAGATTCTTTATTAATTATCATCATGCTAACAATTGACAAAAACATTACAAATTGAAATTAGCAGTGAACCCAATCCAAATTCACAATTTTAATGGTCACAGACATTATTACAAATTTACATCTTGACTAGACAAAGTAGACAAGTCTAGACTAAGCACTAGTGACCTACATTCTTTTAAAAGCTAAGTTGAAAACTTGATTGAAAACACATCGATTTTATTCTCTTCCAACATGTCCAACTTTTCACAAACTTCTCTCTCAGACTCAGAGTCAGACAGTTTCAACATGCATTCCAACACCAACAAGTTGCACACACAACGGCACGCAGTCTCTCCTCCGCGATAAAGCATTGGTCATTTTTTTCTTTCTTACCTTCACGACTCCCCCGAGCGCAACAACTTTCGAATATAGCAGGTACAAATCCAAGTCTCTGCCCGACACTTTGGGCATCCGGAACATAGCCGGCTGTACACTGCGGAACAAAAGAAAAGAGAAACACACGTGAGATTTATCGGTAGAAAACAATGCCCACAACCAGAATTCCGGCCAGAATGAATGAAAGTATGTGAGCGAGTGAACGAAACATGAACCACACATAACTCACCCTTTTGTGGCATGATACTGTCGAAGTGCATGGAGAAATTCCCTTTTCTCCCGTTCGTAGCTGAACGGATCTTTGTCCAAAAACTTGGCCATGATTATCCTCCAGCTCTTCCCGTGCACCTTTCACGAGTTTTTCTAGTGTTAGGTCATCTGTTAATGAATATCCTCAGGCTCCAAGTGGCGCATCAATTTAAATTTCGGCAGAGAGCTCCGCAAAAACTACAACTGAGCTGATTTTGTAGAGCACCCGTTTGTTCTCATGCGATTCCAATGGAGCTTACACAGCTTGAAATACGGTCAGTTTTACACATTCATGTGGCGAAAATGACTGATTATGAGTGTTTGAAACACGGACCGGTATACGCGCTGATTAATAATACGCCGACTTCCAAAATCGAACGAAGGTTTTCGATGAAACGAATCTACTCAAAGTTCAACACCGTCGGTAGAGTCGTCCACGAAATCTCGAACGCTAACAAAAAGGTCCGAAATATAGCGAGCTCGATGAATGTACAATTCATGTAGTGACGCTCAATTCGCCCTATAGGGGTTACGTCTATTGAACAATTGTCCATACCCCTATCCAAGATGGCGTCTTCCATAAGCTGCAAGACTGGTAATCCTTTCTCGTATAGTTTGCCGCCTAGACCGACACACAGAATAATCACATTGCAGTGCTCTCAATCTATCACGAGGCGAAGTCGCTCATGCAAATTTGTACACGTAAAAGGTTGAATTTGCATTTGCCATAAAAGGAAAGCATATCACACGATTTTTGTTTTCTATAAATCAACTAATTTCAAGGTGACAGTAATTTTATTGGGCCAGCTTGATGCATTTCACCGTCTAAATATGTCATTTATCGATGATTAAGCTCCTGCTGAAAGGGAGAAGCATAGCTTGCGGAAAGTTATCGACAATGTCATGCATACAAAGGATTGGTCTATGAGTGACTATGCATTATTATCTCGAAGCATAACGTCATATTTTCCCTTCTTTTTACATCAGCTCTTTCATTCGCCAAACACGTTGCATGTGCCAATTTATCTTCACATTTTAGGACAGTCCTTTTACTGAGTAAATTTCTTTGTTACAACTAAATCATTAATAGCTCATCAATGTTTAGCCGGGGACGTTTGAGTTTTGTTATCAAGTTTAAATTTTAAACAAATTACAGAAGAGTTATAATGACAGGACCAGTAAGAAGTGCCCTGTATTTGTTTTTGATTGTTTTAATGCAAAATAATATCAAAGACTTATTTTTTCAGTCAAACTTTCGTCCACAGTTGTTCGAGATTCCAACAACTTGTTACCATGGCAACTTAAATCAAGAGTGATGGTGACACAGGGTAATGGTGGGAATTGGCTTATATCCTATTTAATAAAGAAGGATGATGATTATATAATGAACTACTGTATGCGAATTTGCCACTATTCTGCACCGTGCTGTAAGACGCGAACAGCGCACCTTGCAGATGATGCGACGAGTAGTATAAAGAGACTAATGAAGAAAATAACAACACGGTGCGAACCCGACACACACTCACTCCCACACGTGTTCCACATTGTGCGTGAGGGTGAGCGGAGTGTGTGGGTGTTAGGGGCTTCCCCCAAAATCCTTCTTCCAACAACACGGTGACATCACAACGGCGTTTGAAATCTTCGCGCACTGGACCGAGATTCCCCCCAACAAGAATTATAACCGCGGAGTGCATAACAGAGGAGAGAGAGAAAGAGCAATGCACATTATATGTGCTACGTGGGATGCAGGCATATAGCGGTTCGCTATGTTTTTCGAAGATAGTCGAGGGTTCGTTTTATATAGTGCATGCACAATGCGTATAGGATAGCACACAATGCATTTTCCAAGCACTATTGTATATAAATGCACGCATAGGCGACCAATACACCTCCAAACTTCCATTTATTTTTCGTTGAATTCATATCGCCATCTCCAATATAGGCCTATTTGCATTTCTTCCTATGTAGCAAGGGCAGGTCCATAATGATTGTGAGCAGTGGCGTAATGAGCAACACATTTTTTTTTTGAGGGGGGGGGGAAGAAAGAAAAAACAACAGAAGATCATATCATTTCAGCAACATTTGTCAATCACTGGTATCGAAATATAAATAAACCATGTTTGAATTTTATTGGAGGGGCACCCCCGCCCCCCCCCCCCCCCCCATATCAGTACGCCAATGAGTGTGAGAAAAACAGAGGAGGGGAAGGGGGCACACTGTCGAATATTATCTATCACTATCTAGGGTAGGCTTATATTTGTTGGTGTATACTGAAGTAAAGAAATGCTGTATTGGGTTTAAACTTCAGAAAGGGCAGGGATGTTTGTGCCTCCCCCCCCCCGCCATAACTTATATTACGTGCAATGATCTCGGTATTTTTTTTGTTGAAATTCATCAATTGAAAATAGCAGCCTCATTAATTCACTAATATCAGTACCGAGAGATAATCAACCATATACAGCGACTAAAATATTACGAGGTGAAGGTTCAAATGTATAAGAAGACATGCAAAGTTTAATTTGAAGAAAGAAAAAAAAAACATACCAAATCAAACAGTTTCTGAACAATGTAGAGTTATGAAATCATTCCAAGTGAAACTATTAGAACACCCCCACTTTTATTGTGGAATAAACGCAATAGTTTAGAAGCTATTAGGTTCTTAACTATTGCGTATAGCCATGAGGGAAAATTAAAAGAAAACCCGCAAAATAAAGAATAGTTTAGTCTTTCTCAATAATTACTACAGCTATTAAATTATTTAATGGAAAGAATGTAAGAAAATTTACAACATGTTTCAAGACTGCAAAAGTGGTTTAAGGTTTTAATGTTCTCACGACTCCATCTTTTATTTCCTTTTTACATGCATGGTGACGTAATCTCAATTTTTTTTATCAATGCTGTCAGGATTTTAATGAGCTTGTAACCATCATGTTTTTCTTCTCATTCGTTTCATTTAACATTGATTTTCAACATGTATCAAGACTTTAAAATTTCGGATTCGTTCATCTACATTTTCGTACATTTAGATGATGGGGAATATTCTGTCTTTGAAATAGTTGACACAGACCACCATTTTTGTTTTGGTATTGTTGTCAACATCACTTTATCAAACTTGTACAACCAAAACATTATTTCTGCTTTTATCCAAACCAAGATAATAATTACCAGGGTAGAATTCCCATTAAATAGCCTAAGGCTAAATCAAATTACTTACAAATACAAGGCATAAAGACATTTTGACCAAAAATACATCATAACGATCATACTGTTGTGAAGAAAGAAAAAAGGATCCATATGGAAACGTTTTAAAACAACTCGTATTGCATCACGTGCATAAAATATATCATGCTAGGTCGAATCATTATATTCGATCCAACTTCGATCTTGTTACTGACGTACATGATTATAATACAAGAAATAGACGATTCAACTTTAACTTACCAGAAAGAGTAGGTAGTATTAGAAATTCGTTTTATTACAATGCCATAAAACATTGGAATTCCCTTCCCAATGGTGTAAAAGAAATAGGAAACTATGATCATTTTAAGAGGAAATTAAAGGAATACCTAATACTTGACAGTCAGAGAAGAGAAGTGAATGACATGTTATATGATTGAATTTTTTTTATTCTTCTGTCGGTTCATACTTTTTCATGTTGTATATACTTATGTTTTCGTACGTTATAGAAATTCTACAAATTCATCATTATTTTCCTCTTCTTCCTCCTCCTCTTTTTCTTCTTCTCCTTCTTCTTTTTCTTCTTGTACTTAATATCATTTCTATCATCAGTTTAATGTTGTTATTATTATTATTATCTTTAATAAGTAGTTCTTTTAATTTTCTTATCTGTCTGTAAATATTACTATTTTAATTTATTAATTTTATACATGTCTGTAAGGGACCCCAGTGGAAATAAGCTCTCGAGCTTTCGTGGGTTATCCTGTTCAAGCTGACTTATTTTTGATCTGTTATTATTGTATATTGTTGTATGTTGGAAGCTTGTCGAATAAAAATAAATAAATCAATCAATTAAAGAACTGATTTCCATTTGCGATAATTTGTTTATCAAGTACGGGATAGGGGCGGATCTAGGGGGGTTCGGCGGTTTAACCCCCCCCCCCCCCCCCCCCCCCCGCTCTTGGGCGGCCAAGTGAACAAAGGGGGGAAAAGGGGGGGAAGAACAATAAGGAAAAAAAGTAAAACAGCAACACGGCGCGATTTTGGGAAAATACTGGATCCGCCACTGGGTCAACCCCCCCCCCCCCCCCCCTTGGCAAAAATCTAGGTCCACCCCTGCAGGGGGGGGGGATTTATTGCGATTATACGCAGGCGCGGATCCAGGGGGCGAGCGGTCCTTGCCCCCTGTCCCCCCCCCCCTTCAAAAAAATAAGGTTGGCCCCCCGGTAAATAAAGAAATTATGACAAAGAATTCACATTTTTTGGCTCAAGGGGTGGGGGGAGGGGGGGAGGGGGGGTTGATGAGTGGAAAAAAAAACGCTCACTATGTCGCCCCCCTCCCCCCCTCCCCCAATGAGCGAAATATCGGCCGGCATGATGATTTTCAAGTTTCCTTTGGCAAAAAAGAAAAAAGAAAAATGAGTGCTCACTGCCCCCCCCCTCCCCCCCCCCCCCCCCATTTAGCTGATCAAACTTGTTGTGAAGAAAAAAAAAGGATCCATAAAAAATATGGACACGTTTTAAAGAACTGATTTCCATTTGCGATAATTTTGTTATCAAGTACGGGGGTATTTATTGCAATCATACGTTCATATACATTCACATAAACATGAGTATGAACTTACACCATTCAACATACCAAGGAACAGAAATTAACTTAGGCAATTTACAGGATGTGTACCAAATGATGTGGGAGGTTATGGTATTATTTTCTTACAATTTACGTCCTGTTTATATGATAGAGCGGATAACTGAAAGTTGTTTGCAACAGAGATAGGAATCAGCTATATATGCGTTTTTTTATTTCATTACTTGTCATTACATGAGTTGTAATAGTATTAAAGGCATCGTTTAACAATGTAAAATCTGAGATGCATACCCATACGTGTTATATATCAGTGTCTGTGATATGGTATAATATTGAAGTCCTAAACAAAATTGCGCTTCGAAATAATTATGAAGTGCCTTAAATTTAAAATTCTTTGAGTGACAGGTTTACCATAATCATTTTCCCCAATAGACTGTAGTGTTATAAAAACCGTTAGGAAAACGAAAATGAAATTTCGATTTCCCATCATAAATATCTTGATAATCGGACAGGCAATCGGCTCGTACAAATCATGGGATTCCTGACGGACATAAAGGTTTATAATTATGATTGCAGCATGAGCTAAATCCAAGATTTTGTTTCAGAATCTGAGGCAATGTTACCGAGTCACTTTAAATCTCGAGTTAAGGCAACCACGCTATCGCATGTGCAATATAAATTACTGACACTAGCCAGCGATTGCAGTCTAGATAAGCTATTACTAAGAAAATATTGAATTTGAACTTGAGCTCCGTAGCTAACCATCACAATGGCGTGTCCTGGGCCCCATTTCACAAAACTTTTCACCCGTGACAAATGACAGTTTTTGTTATAAGCTACTAAAATCCTTACTTCTGATTGGTTACCAGCAGATTTGTCACTAATTTTTGTAATTTGTCATTGACAAAAGGCTTTGTGAAACGGGTCCCAGATGTAGGGGAAGATTGTGATGGAATCCGATACATGAGTGGCCGGGGGGGGGGGGGGGGGGGGGTTCTGTGTCGGACCTATTGCAAACCGTATTTATTGTTTCTATCCATAGCCTTCCAACGGAGGGGGGGGGGGGGGTGGTGGGTATACCGGTTTCATCTTTATATCGGATAAGCCACTACAAGCCCCACCCTCGCCCCATGATTAACGAAAGTCATACACACTCCGCCATATCTGCGCTTAGAGAGTGCCAGACCAACCGTTTTTGTATGACGGAAATTTTCTCAATCATTCGTGCCATTTTGATGAAACAGAGTGTAATTGAACATGGTATATTATGCAAGACATGAATCGTGTCTGATCTATCCATGGAGGGGGATCAATACAGAAAGAAATAGATAATAAAAGAACGAAAGAAGAAAGAAATGAAGCGATGGGTTTTAAAGAGAAAAAAGAAAGAACGAAAGTAAGATCCTGAGTAAAACTATGTCCAAATTAACAATTTCAAACGCCAATTCTACTGTAGTGAAACGAAATGCGAAAAAATGGATAGTGGATAGAGTATACTGTTCGATGCGACGTACATTAGCACTGCATTCAGAACATTATCTGCTGATAATAATACAAGCATCTTATGCAGATAAACCAAGTCCATGCATTACTTAGCGAACGCATCGACCAATCAGCGCACTTGTATGAGCAAGCAAACTTGACGCGCAATTCTGATTGGTCAATGCCCGTCGAGAAATTTCTCCCACACACGTTGCCGTGCTGGATGTTGTGTGGTCATCAGCGATATGACTGCCAAAAGGGGGTTCCCCCATGTAAGTAGGATGGGGAATGTTTGTTTGGGTGCGCATTGAAGTTCATCGAACTTTGATTACTATAAAAAGAATCTTAGCTGCATTGATCAGAAGTGCTTCGCTCAGTACGTTTGTGTTGGTGTAGTACTCCATCTACACGCATCGCGCTTTAAGATACGGCTGACAGCATGCCTCGTCACTCATCAACGTCATCACTGCATAACGTGCATGCCATATCGGCTTCGCCTTACCAAGCAATGAACTACTGGCCTTACGTAGAAATAGGGATTAATCAAGAACATGGGTTAATTTCAACAATTGATATATCAATACAAAAAAATACAAACAAATATTCACACTTTATATCAGACAGGCCTATCGGAGAATGACACTTATATGACTTTTCCAATTAATCTAGATCCTTTAACGGTGGATTTAAAAAGTGAATACATGGTTAATGAAATATGCCATTTAATCATTGAATACAGACTTGGAAATATTTTAGTTATGGTTATGATTTTTTTTTTCTTCTCTTTTTTGGTGCCACTATTTAAAAATGTCATCGGATGTCAACCAGCAAAATACTCAGAAAATCTCATATGTCATGAAACATATGGTGAATGACGAAAACATATAAAAGACGGGCGAACATTTTCCAACACTAAACACTCTCGCAAATATGATTTGAACATTGTACATTATGCAGCCCCGATATCAGCGCAAAGCTCATGTCATGTACACGCATATTTCAAAGGCAGTGTGTACTCTATAATAAGATACATATTAGTGTGTGTATACTCTCTTCCAATTTGAAGTCATGAAATTGAGTGGTTCTGATTGGTCAGTTGCACTTCTTGTGCGCGCATTACGGTCAGATGGGGAATTTCCCTAGACACGTGTTCACAGTGTTTTGGTTCAACAAACTTTGATGAAGACCCACCACCCCCCCCCCCCCAAAAAAAAAAACGTTCCACGGCCACATAAAATAATAATAATAATAATAATAATATTTAATTTTTATATAGCGCTTAATACAAATGTCTCTAAGCGCTTTACAAACATACTATTACCCCGGTCATTGGATTCAGTGCTTGCCCGCACACACTGTGTGCACAATCTCCACTCCCATTAAATAAGGGGAAAAAGTAGAAGGGTACTTTGTCTCATTACTTACTTATAGGCTCTGCTTTTTTTTTGTACAATCGTTGTTTTTGCCACATGCCACGGCATGCGCCATGACCATATCACTATTTTTAAAAATTATAATTCTGTTCACATTTGTTGATCGGGAAAAAGACGTAAATACTCGATTAGACCAATTGGAATCCATGGACTGATTACCGATAGTTTTCTTGGTACGGCTGAATTACTGCAAATTTTTCTGAAATTACATTTATTCATATTACTTTAAGTCTCTATCTTCATGCATGGATAAATATCGAAATACGGAAAGAAAAGGCGAGAGTTCCCAACGAAAAACATTGTATTTGATAGAGAAACTTTTTTGGTTTTGTTTTGTTACTAGACTGAATGCTCCGACTATAATTTCAAGGATATTTATAACAATTATTGGCCTAATCTAAGACAATTTAATCATTATCTAGAATGAATGAATCATGGGCCTTGCACATAATGCTGAGTTTATCTAGTCATTCATCTTCGTTTTCGTATTTTTGCAAAATGTATGTAGTTTCTACATTCAAAAGAGGAAATATCAATACGATTCTACTACTCCTCACATCGTAGGCTACTTAGCCGTCCGCCAAAGTATCTGAGGATCCAAAAGGGTTGTGGGGTTGTAAATGCTGTTCACTGCCCAAATGGGCCATTATTACTATAATACTTTTCAGCCCGCCAACGTTACCTCAGAAATACTTGTGGCCCGCTTCACAAATTAACTGTGTATATGTAGAGACAATAATAGAAGGCCGAAGTACAATATGGAAACGGCGCACACCACTAGATGGCGCTCTTGCACCCTATTCTGTGTGCTAAATTCGAGCACTAAACTTTTCGGGTCTACAAACTCTCATATGAATTACATGTACATCAGTGAAGACGTTGTTACTCAACGTTTAAAGATGTGCAGAACATGTCTACTAAACATTAATTGAAATTAACTTCACCACATATAAACAATTAAAATTGATGGTGTTTGCCAACAAGCATTATGATAAAATATGCTTACACGTACGTAGAATATCACGAAACAGTAATGCTAACAAAGTGGGTAACTGTAATCGTGGAAAAAAAGTAATATTAGCCAATTACACTTTACAAAAAAACATGAATTGTATTACTTTTTAAATTAATTATTATTGCCTCTTGCGCCATTACAACATGTACGATGAAACCTGCTTTAGTGACCACCTGTCCACAGAGACTGTATTTTTTAAATTTCCCTTCAAAAGACTTTGTCATTGATACGTGAATTACAGAAACATGTACACAAAGACCTCCTGCCTATTAAGACCAAATTTCTTGTCTCTCTTGAGCGGTCTTTATAGACAGGTTTTACTGTACTTATTAATTTAATGGAACTCAACAAGCCAACATTATATTCTCTGTGAGAATGGAGAAGGAGTAAGGGAAGGGGGTGGGGGGGGGGGGGGGGTGGTTCTACTCTGGAAATGAAATGCGAATTTACAAGGCTGCTGATAAGGGGAGGGGGTGGCCAAAGCGTTTTATTTTCTCATCCTGTCTCATTTTCCTTTTATCTTTCTCTTTGTATTTCTCGCCTTATCTTTCTTTTAATGTATTTTTCAACAATAACAATCTATAAGGTAGGGGGCACGTGCCCTCGTGCCACCCCAGTAGACTCTCCACTTGTATCTAGTGTATGATAATCATGTGAAAGAATATGTTTTGAATAATACATGATGATAACAAATTTGCCGGGAAACCGCTTACTATTTGATATGTTTGGTAAATTAGTTTATCTATTGGACTGTGAGAGATAAAAACGCAAGTGCTTGTAACTTTATGAAGACTGGGTCGAATTTCTTATCATTTTGATGATTCCAGAACCTTGCAGTACATCTATGCTAGATGATCAACCTTTTCTGATCGACTTCACAACGTTTCTTTCACAATGCAATGCAATGGGGGGGGGGGGGGGCAATGGTACTACTCTGTAAATGAAATGCGAATTTACAAGGCTACTGATTATGGGAGGGGGTGGTCAAGGCGTCTTTTTTCTTGTCCGTTCCCACTTTTCCTTTTCCCTTTCTCATTTTATTTCTCGCCTTATTTTCCTTTTACGGTAATGTATTTTCCAACAATCGATAGGGGGAATGGGGCACATGCATTCGTGTCGTCCCCTGTAGACACTCCACTTGTATATAGTGTATGATATATCAAGTGTATTTAACGCACTGCAGAATGACTGACTAGCATTTCACAAAAAGACACTTAAAAGTGCATTATTTTGTCAAGGTTTGCCCAAAGCTTTATGCTGCGTTTACACTATAGGAATGACTTCTCCCCACCCAAACACACACACACACACACACGCACACACACATACCAATTTATATCACCATATCTTCTCCTCAATTGCCTTAAAACCCAATCAAACAACAACAACAACTCATCCATCTTTTGTACAGGCGTAAACACACAGTTTGGAGGTTGAATATGAACAATTTAGATTACCACACGGTCTCTCACATAACCTTACCACTGCGCCCCACATAAAGACATATGTCATATCATCTACCAAATTTCTCACAGTGATAATGCTCCAAAAAGAATTTTTCCACAAAAGACTATTTACTTTTTCTAAACTTTTTACTTTTTCTAAATGGTCTAGAAATAAAAGTACACAATTTTTTATACATGATTTTTTCATTAGTATATCCTTTATTTAATCAATTAAAGCGACGCCATTTAATGAATATGGTAATACGATGATAATATCTGATATATCTGCATTATATAGAAAGTTTGCCTGTATTTTAATTACACTTTATAATCAATCAACGAAAAAAGACTTCAGGGAAGTTGCATTTATATCTCTGGCAGTCTGGAGACAACCCTGTCAGTGATACGAACAAAATAAATGACACATCGGAGCAAACACAAAGAGGGCGAGAATCTACAATTCCGTATTCTGATATGACTTAAATATACATGAATAAAGTGCTTGCGTGAAATATTTAATATATTTAAATATTGAACCAGTATACATGTATTGATTTGTTAGTCCATAATTTATCATTAAAGTCAGCCATTTTGGAAAAAATGGACTTTGGGGCAATTTCTAGTGTATCACACTATCTGGTGCTTAAATGATTGAAGCAAAGTCAAATTCAAATTCAAATAATTGACTAAAATCAATCGTGACATGATATGATAACATAATTATCAAAGCAAACAAACAAAAGAAAAATAGAACTTAATATACTAGATAGAAAAAAAATCATTAAACAACTCAAGAAAACAAAGGAAAGCTGTTATAAAAATTGAGTGATATCGCTAATAACACAATCAAAACAAAACACACTCAGAACAATAGGAGAATGTAGAATATACACATATAAACCTCAACAACACAAATACTAACAATATCCAAACAAAATTTCATTTTCACAATTTTCCTCGTTCGGATTTAGCATCAACGCAATACTCTCAAACGTTCGCTTTACGTTTCGAGGGCATTTAAAGGTACTATGTCCCATTTGCAGGCCAAAAAAAGGAAAAGGTTAATTTCCAACGGCATTTGAAAGATAATACTAATTTAGAACTCCCCTTAAAAAGGGGCTTGGAAACGTCTTTAAGTTGGAAAATAACGACTATTACTTGTCAAAACGACTTAGGAGCTATAGCGCCAATAAGTAATAGTCTTGATTTTCAGACCATTGTACCGCATGGTTGTACGTTTTATGCTGCGCAAAGATTCAATTAGTTTAAATTTGGCCATTACAAGAAGTGGGTTATTGATGTAGACAAATGCTCATGTACCCTTTACAGCTCAGTGTATGTATGTTATTACCAAAGAAGGAAAAAAGACAGTCAGTTACTCAATAGTGTCTGACAGTGAAGTCTAGCAAGTAAACGGGTTTCCTTGTATAATTTGAATATGAGGACACTGCTAACGTTTAAATTTCACAGATAGGACATACATGACATATTCATATTTCCTGCAAAGTTCTACAGCATTTGAGGTTGGCTACAAGAGGGACATAGTATCTTTAAACGTTTATGGGAGGTTTAAAGTCCCATCAAAAGTTTTGCGTTCCCTTTGGTACACACTGTTTTGCTGAAGGTCGTTGATTTGTTTTCTTACTTTAATTAAGGCAAACGTAAGAACAAAATATTTGTGTCTATCGACTTATTTGAAGCATCAACCCGACTCTAACATGAGTGATTAGGTAAACTGGATTGAGCCCTTATTTTTGTTAAAGATGATATGTCATCAGGAGCTTTATTCAAACTTAACTTTTTTTAATGTAAGTTCACACCTGGGATGGGGGTGAATTTGACAGCTCCCTCAGATCTCGGACATGTATGATCATTATACGCAAAACTTTTGCAATAT
Organism: Strongylocentrotus droebachiensis; assembly: GCA_035222895.1. Taxonomy (NCBI): domain Eukaryota; kingdom Metazoa; phylum Echinodermata; class Echinoidea; order Camarodonta; family Strongylocentrotidae; genus Strongylocentrotus; species Strongylocentrotus droebachiensis. The sequence continues at coordinate 91,789 of JAVYIG010002345.1, forward strand.
GTATTACTTTATTTCAACACTCGTAATGTAAATGGCCATTGCGCCACCACAGCTGAAATATTACAACTACTTAATATAATGCAAACATGACTCTACAATCGTCTTATGTACATGATCATTGAAATAACAGTCCCAAAATGTCTTTTATACAACCATATTATTGCTTATTACAAATATATACTCTGGTATGTTTGTATTCTTGGATTTTGTAGAAATTCAAGTTAAACAACCTTGATACGTCATGACGAAAATTCAAGGACTTTTTTGGCAAGCGCCTTGTAAAAGACACTGTCTGCAAATCATTGGAAAATGTTGATTATTACATTTCTTCAAATGTATTTAAAAAGGATTGTACGATTGGTCTAAGTACTGCTGTACACCTTGGTATTAGAACAATGACAAAATAGACATTATATACATGTTATAAACTTTAAATAATTTAAAATGCAGTCAAGGCAGCAATTAAAAATCGCGAAACAAATACAAAATTTACTGTAGATAATATATAGTATACTGAATACAAGAAATACAAACGTAAACAAATATACTAATACTAATTCCTTTTGGAGACTAAGCCATATTGGAACGTATCAACTGAAATAAACTATTACAAGGAAAAGAATTAGAATACAGATACAAATCATAACGATATGCAATCTTGCTGAAAACTGTGCAAGGTATGAAAACACTGCACACACACGTGACACATGTGGGATATCTATCACACTTGTGTCATCATAACATATTACAAAGACTGAAGTTACTTTGTCATACTTTGAATATGATAACATTTCTATGAGCAGTCATCTTAAAGTAGTATTGCTCCAATGATATTCCTCCACCTGATGACATGAATGAAAAACTCAGAAATCAAAGTTAGCCGATTCCACACATCTTATGATTGCTGCAATACAACATAAAAAGTGTTCATACAAGTTTACAATAACAAAATCGTCCGCTGCTATTATTGTTTTATGTACATCATCGTTGTGCAATACAACTGGAGAAATGTTCATACAAAGATTAGAGTCATGGTATAGTAAATTACATATTTACTGCGGTTATTACGTAATGCACATGACCATTGCAACGATAGAACAGGAATAAAAAGGTTTCATACAACCTTGCAAAAAAGACAATATCCTCATTTCAGTTATTACCTAGTGTACATGTTCATTGAAGCAAAAGAACTGAACAGTATTCATAGAACCTTGCAATGAAGAAAATATCTTCTGTAACTATGGTTTTATGTACATGACCAATGTATCAATACAAATCAAACACTATAGTCATGTGTCCTCATGGTAAAAGATGTTGGGTAATTATGTCCGTAATTATTGTCTAATTAACATGATTATTCTAGCAATACAAATTGAAAAGCTTTCAAACCACGTCATGATGAACCATATGTTTATTGTATTTATTACATTATGTGTAACATCATTGTAGCTATGGAACTGAAGTAGTATTACAAAAATCCAATAACATATATTATGTAATCATTACCATATGTATATGATCATTATAGCAACATACCTGATAAAGTATTCATTCAACCTTATATTTAAAACAATATATACTGAGATTATCATATCATGTATAAAATAATTGTAGCAAAAAAATCTGAAAAAAGTATCCATACAATTTTACAATGAAGGAAATATCGACTGCAGTTGTTATCACATGTAAATGAATATGTAGATGAGTATTGTAGTTATAGAACTGACACATTCTTTAAACAACCTTACACCGAAGGAAATATCGACTGCAATTATTATCACATGTAAATGAATATGTAAATGAGTATTGTAGTTACAGAACTGACACATTCTTTTCACAACCTTACACCGAAGGGAATATCGACTGCAATTATTATCACATGTAAATTAATACGTCCATGAGTATTGTAGTTACAGAACTGACACAGTCTTTAAACAACCTTACACCGAAGGAAATATCGACTGCAATTGTTATCACATGTAAAAGAATATGTAAATGAGTATTGTAGTTACAGAACTGACACAGTGTTTACAACCTTGCACAGAAGGAAATATCGACTGCAAATATTATCACATGTAAAGGAATATGTCCATGAGTATTGTAGTTACAGAACTGACATAGTGCTTTAACAACCTTACACTGAAGGAAATATCGACTGCAATTATTATCACATGTAAATGAATATGTACATGAGTATTGTAGTTACAGAACTGACACAGTCTTTTAACAACCTTACACCGAAGGAAATATAGATTGCAATTATTATCACATGTAAATGAATATGTCCATGAGTATTGTAGTTAAAGAACTGACACAGTGTTTTAACAACCTTACACCGAGGGAAATATTGACTGCAATTGTTATCTCATGTAAATGATATGTCCATGAGTATTGTAGTTACAGAACTGACACAGTGTTTTAACAACCTTACACTGAAGTAAATATTGACTGCAATTGTTATCACATGTAAATAAATATGTCCATGAGTATTGTAGTTACAGAACTGACACAGTGTTTTAACAACCTTACACTGAAGGAAATATTTACTGCAATTGTTATCACATGTAAATGAATATGTCCATGAGTATTGTAGTTACATAACTGACACAGTGTTTTAACAACCTTACACTTAAGGAAATATCGACTGCAATTGTTATCACATGTAAATTAATATGTAAATGCGTATTGTAGTTACAGAACTGACACAGTATTTTAACAACCTTACACTGAAGGAAATATCGACTGCAATTGTTATTAAATGTAAATGAATATGTGCACAAGTATTGTAGTAACAGAACTGACACAATCTTTTAACAACCTTACACCGAAGGAAATATCGACTGCAATTATTATTACATGTAAATGAATATGTCCATGAGTATTGTAGTTACAGAACTGACACAGTGTTTTAACAACCTTACACTTAAGGAAATATCGACTGCAATTGTTATCACATGTAAATTAATATGTAAATGCGTATTGTAGTTACAGAACTGACACAGTGTTTTAACAACCTTACACTGAAGGAAATATTGACTGCAATTGTTATCACATGTTAATGAATATGTCCATGAGTATTGTAGTTACAGAACTGACACAGTGTTTTAACAACCTTATACTTAAGGAAATATCGACTGCAATTGTTATCCCATGTAAATTAATATGTAAATGCGTATTGTAGTTACAGAACTGACACAGTGTTTTAACAACCTTACACTGAAGGAAATATTGACTGCAATTATTATCACAAGTAAATGAATATGTACATGAGTATTGCAGTTACAGAACTGATATTGTTTTAACAACCTTACACTGAAGGAAATATTGACTGCAATTATATTCCTATTTACATCGTCATTTTTGAAGGATTCAAGATTCGAAGATTCAAATTATTATATTTTTCATGCAAAACATAATATATTGAAATTGCAATGTTATTTGCAATCTAATATAAGTAAATTACCACAAATCTACAATTAAACAAGACACATATAATAGTAATGGCCCGAGAAAGAGGAACTAAATAGAAGCAGAGCTGATGAATCAGTTCCTCAGAGGCTTTTTTTACAATACGTCTTGAACTAATAGGTCTCTACGGCCCTACGTGTTTTAACGACATTGCGCTCTTTTACATTATTTTCATGTAATGTGAAGGAGGTTCAATCGAAATGATAACACGTTTGATTAAATTAGCATTTCCTTAGGGGCGTATGAATCGCGACTTCGTATCTATCCCAACATCGTATAAACGATGTTCACACAGGGACAATTTTCTATAAACATGTTTAAAACTGTTGAGTTAAACACGTTTATACTAATCATCTCTAGATACGATGAATTTTAGCTGTGTGTGAAAAGGCTGCTTGACATTTTGTGTGTGAACGGTTATTCGTGTTTAAACGTGTTTAAACTGGATGGAGCGTGCGCTTTGTTTAATATGACATGACCTTCAATGCGCCATGGCATTACTGCGCATTTTAAGAGCAGTAGTTAATCACGAAACGATTAACGATCGCACCGAAATTTCTGTGTGTGAATGATGTCGTATGTACAGCTGATTAGTTTAAAGCCCTTTAAACTAATCATGTTTATAACATTTTAGCTGTGTGTGAAAAGGCTGAGGGATGTATTATATTATTTTCACGTTGCCTCCCCCTTCTCTCTCTCCATCTCTCTCTCTCTCTCTCTATCTCTCTCTCTCTTCTGGTTTTACACCTAATCCACAAACTTGTCTACAAGTCCTCCTGCTTTTACCTGGATGAGGATCGCCTTTAAGTCCTTTCTAGTCCGAGTTGATGCAGTTTTCCATTTTTGAAGGAGTTGTATGTACTGCTCAGTTATCCCTCTATGATCATATCTGATACATTCAGCGATGCTGAAATCGATGGAAAGAGCAACGTAAAGAGGGCTCCACAGATTAGGTGGTAGAAGCATCGCTAGTTTCAGGATGTTCGCATCTGTCACTTCCTGTTCATCCAATTCACTGAAATTAAGAAGTACAATTGTATAATGCTCAGGCACAAAGTCACTGATTTTTGTTTACCCCCCCCCCCCCCCTTCAGAGAAGAAGTAAATCTTAACTTTTCAAAATTGTACTAGGAGGTGCACTTGCAAGAGAACGAGAACTGAAGTTGACCTGGATAAGCGTGCTTTTAATCATGGACCTACTACGTTTAAAAAAAAAAACAGTCAAGTAGCCACAATTGTTGGTAAGGTGTCTTCAAGTGTCCTTCTCGAATTGATTTTCAAGATTTCTGGCTTTCAGATATTCAAGAAGAGATTTAAAGCACAGACCGACTAATGAGAGGAATGAAGTCTAAAAGTTACGAGAAGTCAGGATTCGTTCTTTTAAACCTCTCCCTCACAATTTAGAAACTGAGTTATTGTTCACTTGGACTCCCTAATCTAAATTCTTGTAGACCTGTTAACGAGACGTATATAAGAGTGCAGTCGTATCCGGACGATTGCCCCTTGGACAACTACCCCGGGCATCTTCTTCCTGGACAATTACCCGGGAACTTCAGGGTTAATGTATGAAAATACTCATACAGTAATCCCTCAGAATGTGTACATCTGGTATTTTTAGCTTTTACATTTTTTAAATATTTATTTTTTAGCTCTTACCGATTTACACCGAACCAGCCCCCCCCCCCCCCCAATAATTGTAAATTGAAAATAATTATTCAGGCACCCGTGAACTAATTTCCAGGCGGCGAGAAATCATGGTCTTTTCTTACTTTTTTGTAATCTCGTCAAGGTCAAATATATATGCATCTGATGATGAAATATTTCGTCGCTGTTTTCACGAAGTGACGGTAGTGAAAAAAAATTGCCTTCACTTTGCGTGACGATTTTCCTCACTACCGTCACTTCGTGAAAACAAGGACGATTTTATCCATTCAAGATAGGAGGAAAACCTGAGCTTTGAGAAGGGACTGTGTTTTACCACATGTATAGGTTTTGCCGTCCAATTTTATATATTTGTCACTAAAATCAATGAAGATGCATTCAAATTCACGCATTATCGTCTTCTGATCGATATCGGTCGTTCAAAGATAAAAATCCGGGCAATGGAATTCAATTGGAGAAACGCGAATGAATTTATGAGCATTCAAATTAATTTATCGGCAAAATTATTATAGTTTAGGTAATATAAATATTTGTTATCGGCATTCGATTTATTTTTATGGCAAAAATATTTGTTAATGTTCACACGAAGTCTTGAATGTACGCACGATTTCAAATGTTGTCGCGATTCGTGCATTCAATTTAACAAAGTAGGCCAGAGGCGCCTGCTTGGGCAATCGATTTTATTTTTGCGAATTCAATTTGATTATTCGTTATTTTCTTTTCATTGATTATGTATAATTGTATGCGTTGTGTGTGAGTGTATGTTTTTTAATCCTCTAGTTATATATATATATATATAAATATATGTGTGTATGTGTGTGTGTAAGATAATAATTTGCATAGGCTTGTTGTGTCATATATCATGTATATCCTCTTGTTCCTGGGATTTCTTGTTGCTTCATGTACAAAGACGTCAGATTTAAAGACTTTTCACATGTGTTTACAATGACAGTATGATTGTTAATTTCCTTGTTTGTTTTCGCATCTGTGTTCTTGTTGGAGGGTCTGATTTAAACCATTGCATGGCATTTTGCATGTTTTCTTAATCATGCTTATAACTGGCAGGTATATGTTTTGTTTTCTAGGTTTTCCAGCTTAATTTTGTAATTTGGATATTCAATTTAATGCTAAGAGCATTAAAATTCACGATAATTGTGATCGCCATGGCAAATTTCAGTTCAAATTCATTTTCAATCGTTCGATTTCGTTATTCATGCAACCAGGTCTTCAAATGAGTCATGTAAAATTTAAATAAGGAGCATACGATTTAATAAACGGTCATATAATTTCATTTTCTCGCGTTCGAATTGTTTATCAGTGCAACAAATTCTTCAGAAAAAGAGCATGCAATTTAAGAAATGGGCATCCGAAATAATTTTCCCTCATTCGAATCCATTATCCTTGCGAACAGCTGTACGACTCGAAATCTATAACATATACAGAAGAAAGGTCGTCAACAAATGATAATGACATCGATTAATTGAAATAGGAAGAATGAAGCAGAATGGAATAAAAGGATATGCACAACATTGTGTGGAGGAAGCAAACTTATTAAAATTTAGGGGATAGACTTTTAAAGTCTTCGCCTGAATTCCTTTCATAATAATCAATCATGCCCCAAACAGAAGGATAATTATCTTGCAATTTCAGATTTGGAGACTGTATCGGGTTTTTCACATAGAAATTAACTTTGAGTTGTTACAGAATTAACTTTAGCAGATTTAATTTTCTTTCACTCATTAGGAACAGAAATGGTAAGCTGAGAGATCGTAATTATTCGGAGAAGTTTGCTTAGAAATGGTCTCGTTTGGCCATTGTTTAAGACAGACAGATGAGACCGACAAGTACAGGGGACCCCCCCCCCCACTCAGTGTTATTTAGGGTACGCATATGCTCGTTCCCTCTTTTTGAAAGCACCCCCTATCTGAGGACTGCCAACATTTTCGAATCCCCCTTTCGCGTGCTTTTCGTGGGCTTTTCCTGCCTTGGAGACCCCCATAAATCAGGAAAAATGTTCAATGTACCCCCCTAAATTCGGAATAATTTCTCAGGAGTCCAAGAGATGAGAGAAAAAAAGAAAAAACACCCCCTTTTTAAAGAAATCTCCGGGTGAAAAGTCAAATACACCCCTTTTTTTACAATTCTCGGGCCGGACTTTGTCGCACGAAAAGAACCCCTTTACCGGACATTTTGGCAACACGCATGCGGTCATTCCGACCCCTGAGTAGGGGGCCGGGCAGGGGACTAGCCGCGACGTTACTGCTGTCAAATAAAAGGATCGCATCGCGTTTACCGAACTTAACCGCTTCTTACAGCGCGTTCATTGACACACACATCTGAAAAGTTACATACCTAAACATTTGAGCGCGAGCTTTGTAAGCATACTGGTATTTTACTGGCATTTCAGCGTCTACCAGCTAATAACCAATTTGTTCCTGTATGTCAATGTTTGTATACACCAGTTCGAAGATAGCCCATTATATACAAATGGCCTCCACCCCCAGACATCCACAGATCTGTGAAACATGGAGATGTCCCAATTTGTGCAATTTATAATAATCACTGCCAAAGTGAAGGAGGCATCATGAATACGTCTTGAAAAGAAGGCTCATTTTCGTGAACATGTATCCAGCATTCGTGTCGATGGGTTTTATGGTTTGGTATAATAACCTGTATCTGTACATGCACAGATAATTATTTCCGAACTGGCAGATTAATAAAGAATTTCTTACCTTGAAATTATCATCTTTCGGACAACTTCATTAGTAGCATAGTGGACTGGTAGTTTGCCTTCATTATCCCTTATGTCCAGCTTCGCGCCGTGCTCCAGAAGGTATAAGAGCAGAGCCTTTTATGAAATAAAATACCAGGTGTATCAAGAGAGTTTATCAAAAACAAAAACAAAAAGACATATGCAGTGGTAGTTTGTATGTTTATATACGGGTCATTTAAAAGTTTGATGGTAAAAACCTCATTATTTTCCATCGATGTTTTAGTTGACCAATCAAGTACGGGAACCACCGCAGCCAATATATATATTAAATTACACGTTTATTTCCCATCGAAACACTTTTAAAAGCACCATCAACCTAACAATCTGCCTAATAACTTCGATAGATCTTCCGTTCATCTTGATTGATAATATTGCCGGCCAGTTAATCGTACTGACGTTCATTACCCCCAAAAAGGATGGAAAATTAAAGGGGTGAATGCTTTTGTCATCAAATTTCTAAAAGATCTCTAGCCACTGAAGCTTTCATGACATGCATGTTACCATATAGGGCACTGGGCGGTTCTCGATGCATGGAGGGATATAGGAGCATCGGCAAAAAGGGATGTTACAATTCCTTTCTATTTCACCTTTTTCAAGGATTAATGGTTTAATCCAGTTACACCGAGAACTTAATCCCCTATAAGCATGATAACGGTGAATCGAATGTAAGCCTAGTAATTATGGAATCTTTTCCTCAACGGATAGAAAGGGTTTTGATTTGAGCATTTAGCCTTGACTGTCACTTGTGTTACACAACTGGTACCATCTCTAATTATTGAGTTCTGACTGTTCTGACATGAATGCTCGGTCACTATGCAGGGACAAGCTCTATAAATTAAAAGTGAACACTATTAAACCTCAGCTTCCGAAACGTGCATGGCATTAACATAATTACGATTTTCTTCTTGCTGGCAGACCAGTTTATCGGCTCTCCATGCTAGGTTAGCTTTTAATACCTCTTTGGATCTCCCTTTTGTTTGCTCTTCTATGCCCTTGTGATCGGAAAGTATGATGGCTTCATGGAGACAGGTCTTTCCATTGAGCGACTGGATGTTCAAGGAAGCTCCATGGGAAACCAGCGACTCGACAACCGTTGTGTGGCCATTTTGAGTGGCGAGGTGAATGGCAGTCAATCCTTCATCATCACGGCGATCGAGAATCCCAGTGATCTATATAACACAAGTTAATGATTAATATTGACAAAAATAAGAAATGAATTATAAATTAAAGACGTATTACTTTTGATAGAACATTGGTAGCATTCCATAATTACGTGGACTTTCAACAAGCTTTGAAAAGCCTATTTTTCGAGATTAAAAAAACTTATATTATTATATGCCTACACCTCCAGGAATCTGAATGTGATGTTATATAAGTCCAGAAACGTATGAATTCGAAATAAACTCCTCTTCACTAAGTTTGCCTTTATTACTACTTATTTTAAGGTTGTAAATTGACGCTTTTTTATTATTTATATTGGCTCCTCACTATGTAGAGGAAGAATTTATTACACACCTTTGCATGTTTGGTTAAGATGTCGGAAGACTTGGCACTTCCTTTCTTTGAAGATAGACGCAGTGGGCTCTGTCCATTGGCATCCTTTACATCAACTAGAGCTCCCTCCTCAAGCAGGACCTTAACAATATCGAGGTAACCATTCATAGCAGCAATGTGCAAGGGTGTGTAGCCGTTTCTGTCACCTATATTCACACTTATTCCTTGCGTTAGCAAAGACTTTGTGACAGCAAGATGACCCTCCTGAGCAGCACTGTGTAATGCAGTCCAACTCACATTATTTCCCTTATTCACCTCAGATCCTTTACTGATGAGACATTCGGTAACATCAAGATGAACATTCTGAGCACCACTGTTTAATGCAGTCCAACCACCATTTTCTTTTTCATCCACCTCAGCTCCTTGACTGATGAGATATCTGGTAACATCAAGATGGCCATTCTCAGCAGCGACTCGAAATGCAGTCCGACCGCCCTTAGTTCCTTTATTTACCTCAGCTCCTTGACTAATGAGATATTTGGTGACATCAAGATGACCATTCTGAGCAGCAAGTTGTAATGCTGTCCAACCGCCCTTATTTTCTTTGTTTACCTCAGCTCCTTGATTAATGAGATATTTGGTGACATCAAGATTACCCTTCCGAGAACCATGGTGTAATGCAGTCCAAACATCACTATCTCCCTTATTCACCTCAGCTCCTTGACTGATGAGATATTCGGTAACATCAAGATGATCATTCTGAGCAGCACCGTGCAATGCAGTCCAACCCCAACTATTTCCCCTATTCACCTCAGCTCCTTGACTGATGAGATATTTGGTGACATCAAGATAACCATTGTCAGCAGCAATGTGTAATGCATTCCCACCATCATCCCTTCCCTTGTTTACCTCTGCTCCCTGAGCGATGAGATATTTTGTGACATCAAGTTTACCTTTCTGAACAGAACCGTGTAATGCAGTCCAACCGTTAGCCTTTTCCTCATTGACCTTAGCCCCGTGACTGATAAGATATTCGGTAACATCAAGATTCCCATACTCAGAAGCAAGTTGTAATGCAGTCCAAATCTCATTACATGTATCTCCATTATTCACTTCAGCTCCTTGACTGATAAGATATTTGGTGATATTAAGATGACCATGGAATGCAGCACCGCGTAATGCAGTCCAACCGTCATTCCTACTCTTATTCACATCAGCTTCTTGACTGATAAGATATTTGATGACATCAAAATGACCATTCTGAGTAGATAACTGTAATGCAGTCCGACCGAAAGTATCTCCCCTATTCACCTCGGCTCCTCGACTAATCAGATATTTGGTGACGTCAAGGTGACCTTCGGCAGCAGCAGTGTGTAATGCAGTCCTACCGTCCCTGTTACCCTTATTCACCGCCGCTCCTCGACTGATCAGATATTTGGTGACGGTGAGATTACCATTCCATGCAGCGCTGTATAATGCAGAGTAGCACCCCTTGTCTTCTTTCTCGATACTAGCTCCATGACTGAGTATAAATGCTATTGCTTGAACAAATCCGAGTGATGTAGCAAGATGTAAGGGTGTTTGTCCAGCTGGAGTCGCCTTCTCCACATCAGCTCCATGATTTATGAGATACTCGATGACATTCTCCTGGCCGTTCTGGACCGCTATGTGTAAGGGTGTTTTTCCATTTTGGTTTGTTTGATTTATTTTTGAACCAAGTTTTAACAAATTTTCGACGGCTTCAAGATCACCCCGCGATACTGCATCGTGGATCTCTTGATTCACATCATCCATATTTGTTAATGTTTCGCGGCATCACGGGATCAGTAATTTCTCCTGTCGCAGATAATTATGTCCTATATTCCTTCCTTGCGACCATCTGTTGAACTGTCATTAATTGACATCACTGTGTATCCAGAGAATGGCTAGAGTAACATTACATTTGTTTGTCATCTAATCCAATCCAATCCAGAAAAGTATAAAGCGCCAATATCTAGTTGCCTAATCAAAGGCGCTTAGGATACTGAAAAACTACCCAAAAATGTCTGTTCGTGATTCTAACTGGGAAAGACAAAAAGGCAGTGACTAATTGTAGCTCCATCTGTTTAAACTGTGCACAGGAAAGCGAAATAGATTAAAAAAAAAAAAAAAACTGCACACAACTAAGCAAATAAAGAGTTAATCATAAAGCCTGGTGATAACGATACTTGTTCTGAGTAAACTGTGCACAGGAAAGCGGAATAAAAAAATAAAAAAAAAACAACAACAACACGCGACTAAGCAAATAAAGACATAATCATAAAGCCTGGTGATAAAGATACTTATTCCGAGTAAACTGTGCACAGGAAAGCGGAATAAATAAAAACACACGCGACTAAGCAAATAAAAAGTTAATAATAAAGCCAAGTGATAAAGATACTTAATATGGGTGACAAATTCGTTAGAAGTGATAAAAGAATTGAACTTTAGAGTCGTAACTCTTGGCAAATATAGATTGATACTTGCACTACAACATGTTCATATCACACTTATCGCTTAACCCTAAAAAGGCCGGGCTATTTGAGGTCTTTTCCATTTTTTGAAAAATTCACTCAATTGCATATTTATGGTAATTTATGCAAATAAGGTCATTAAATCACATTTTTACCCGTAAATCATTATATTATTCATATTTAAGCATTCTTTTTCACTACATTATATTCATTAGACCATTTGGAATAATAATACAACAAAATCTGGAAGAGCCAGCTTATTCCTTATGTTATCTCTTGTTTTGATAATTTCTTATGTATTTCATTGTTTTGATAATTTCTTATGTATTTCATTGTTTTTTTAACTTATGTATTTGATTGTTTTTGTTGTTTTACAATTCAACTATTTTGACTCCCAAAACAACCACCTAAAATTAAAACAAGGCCCAATAACCAAAGTTTGATCTATTTTTAGCAAAAATGACACTTCCGTATGTTTTGTACACAAATCACAAAAATGAGCGATTTTCGGGCCGACATGCAAAGACAAAAGGCCACGTGACCTTGTAACTGTAGGTCTGATTTTCAAAAAAATTGTTTTAAAAGATGCGCAAGATCTCACCATTGCCATTATGATGATGATGATGATGATGATCATCATCATCATCACCATCCTAACCACCATTACCATCATCAACGTGATCACTATTGAAATTCATAAGCTTTATAGTTTACAATTTGTATCATTATTGATCCTCCCTGATATCTCTGCCCCTCCCTTTAGCTCTCCCTCTTTTTCTTTTCTTTCTCGCTTGTTCACAACTATCCCACTTGTCTTCCTATCTCTTTGTTTTAATATGTTTTTTATTGTATTGCTTTTTTGTCTTCTTCTTCCTTTTTTTTCCTTCTTACTTTCCATTCTCGTTAATCATCTTTTCTTACGTACCTGTTCTCTTGTTGGTTTCCTTGCAATTTTCTTTCTTTCCACACAAGTAGTGCAAGAATAAAGCTACGGTCACAAAGGTTCGTGCGAACGATGCGTTCGTACAAATCTCCATGTTTTTCCATTGTCTTTCCGAATTTCCATTGTCTGAAAATCGTTCGTACGGCATTCGTAGCAGTTCGTAATGGCATTTGTGACCGAGGCTTTAGCACTGATCCTTTTATTTAATTTATATATCTTTGGTTATGCTGAGGAAAGCACTGAACTCTTCCCCTTTTTTCCTCCATTGTTTACGCTATGTTTAATAAAATATGTCACCTAAAGATAACTGTCGTATAATCACACGCTTTTGTAAATGTCATATGTTTATCCAGACACCCTAAGTTATATACAAACCTTTTAACTGGGACCTATAAATACAAGGTTTGCTTTTCTGTAGATCCCCCACTTTTTTTTTTTTTTCCTGGTTAGGTTAGTAAACAGACAACGGTTACACAAAAACAATATTATTAACACTATACTACTACTAATAAATAATTTTAAATGAAATAGGTCTATGAATACAATTTAACATTTCCATTTTTTAAATATTCCTTTTTCATTTCTAAACTGACTTTGACATAAGCTGAAAAGATCACACATTGAAATACAACAAATGGAATATCCATAGCGTACTGCACAAAGGACTTCTTTGGCCATAAGAAAACTGCATACATTATCAAGAATGTTGGCAATTACTTTTTGAATAGATAGGACATGGGGTACAGAATGATTAAACTTTATATATATTTAAGTACATTGAAAATGATATAGAACTTCAATATATATGAAAAATGTTAAACTATGAATAAAAGAATTATATAAATGGAAAGACGAAATGAAAAGACTTTATACCCAGTAACGCCACGTATTAGTCTTTCTGGTAAATAGATCTAATTACATGTACGTTCATATTTTCCTATTTTTTCCTGTCCTCTTGTACAAATCTAAGTCTAAACTAGACTTTAATTCGTCACTTGACAAATTAGGTGATACGTATGCTTTTTTTTTTTACCATGATAGTGTGCCGATGATGATCTAATGATAAAGTTCATAAATACGCTAATGACGATATTGATGATGATGATTTTTTGGTTATAAATGATGATGACCATGATTAATGTGCGCGTCCATTGCGTCTTATGACGTCACCCCCAAAGTAGGCCAAATCAGCGCGAACCGAGGAAAAATGTAAACAAAAGTTGTCACATGTTTGCCAACATACTGTAACGAACCAGTTCGCCACAATTTAAGTTATCTTGCAGAAAACGTAGAAGGCGCAGAAAGCTTTTGGGGCGTAAGGGCTCAGAGCGCGATTACGGACGCACCATGCGTAAAGCAGCTCTCAGAGCGTCTCAGAGGCTATAAATAGCAGTATTTCACGGTGATTTCGTCACCTCGACGCTGGCTCTCGTCTTGGTCAGATAGCGAACTCTCCGCTTTGCTCCAGCTGAGCTAAAATAAGGAAAAGGATTAGAAGCGAGAAATAGAGTTCCTACAAAAGGCAATCCCTGCCTTTACTACTTATTGAGATTAATCCAGGTAATCGGTGTCGGTGTTAATTATGATAACGTGTTGGAGATGTGGACTTATGTTTGTATTATTAAAGTATACAGTTAAACAATCCATCGTTTCATAACGTGTGATTAGTTGAGTCTCCATAGACTGATGTAATATAACCCTCTCATAGAGAATACACATCCACCTATCCAAAACACCTCTCATCTCCACATCGCCTCTAAACTACAAGCCAAATAGTAACCGCTCGCATTAGTCAGGATGGCAAACTCTTCGTCAGATGAAGGTGATAGAGGCAAGGGACAGGCCAGCCCTCCAGCATCCAGGACCCGTTCTAGGATGGAGGGCCGTAACAATACCAATAAAAAATAGGGACTTTTAGATTTGCACGTTGACAGCTTTGACTGCAACGTGTGACGTCATTTTAAGGCACTGCGCATGCGTTACGACGTCTCAGTCGGCGATCGAGAATGCGTCAACCTTGATTTTCCTAAATCTAGTACATACATACCTATTGATATTTATATAGCGCCTTTACATGCTAAAGGTACTAGTTTGCCGCGTGCGCATAAAATATATAGTTTCTCAGGTAGACAAAGGAACATCCCTTCCCTGCTATTATGTAAAAACGTGTAGAACAGGTGTCACATGCATATTCACCTGTTCTACACATTTTTACAAAATAGCAGTGAAGGGATGTTCTTTTGTTGAGGGTAGAATGGGGAACTGTATATTTTGTCCTCTTTCTTTGTCCGTGATGTTCATAATGTTACTTCCTGCATGCATGTATATCGTCGAGTGCAATCTAAAAGATTTCTAATTGTAGTCAACATGGGCAGTTAAGTACGTTGACACGCATGGTCAGTCGGCGTTTCGTCGTGTTCTCGTCCACTCATTCTAAAAGTCCCTAATGACTAAACCAGGACGTCAAACAAAAACATAATCCTGAAATGCATATTCACGTTACTATTTATATAGTAACAATCATTACCAATTGCACCTATTTTTTTTTAATAATACCTCTTTGATTAGATATCTTATTTTGCATAAAAATTGTTGAATAATATTTCAATTTTTGAACCTTCCAAAAATATGTGTTTTAGGAAAAAACCCATAATTTTTACTACTTTGAGCTTTTGCATAGTGGGGAACGAGGACGTATACTTGTCGTCGATTTCAATTTCTATCATCCTACCTTTTTTGAACAACTAGACTTCTCCTTGAGTTGGTGCTACCCAGGTCGAAATAGGATCCGAAAGCCTATTGGACCATCAGAAACCATAAGAGCTATTGGTGTCTATTGGTTTCAATAGGGAAAGTGAAATATTGGACCCACAGAAACCAATAGAAAATATCTATTGGACCAACACAAACCCACAGAAAAAAATGCTGATGGACCAACAGAAAGCTTCTATTGGACCAACATCCACCCACGTCTTCTATGGGTTTCTGTTGGTCCATTATATATTTGCTTCTATATGGGCTTCTGTTGGTCCGTTAGATTTTTTCTATGGGTTCCTGTTGGTCCATCAGAGATCTTTCTGGTTTCTAATGGTCCCATATTATGAATTATGTTATGATTTTAGCAACTGTCCACCAAAAAGGTATATTCAAGTGGTTAGTAATCATTATAATCAATATATCTATTGCTAGAACGTGAATGTTATTGTTACATGGTCAGACAAATAATCTATTGGTCATTAATTGCCGAAAGAAAATAAAAATCACAAAATTGACTTGCATTGTCAAAAGTTACTTAACAAATTATGATAAATGTATTTTTCTATTAAAACGTGTAAAGCAATCATGAATATGCATGAGATAGATTTAGCTGTTGGTTTCTATTGGTTTCTATTGGTTCCATTGGGTTCTACTGATCTCATTGGTTTCATGTTGGTCCTATCGGTCCTATTGGTCCTATTGGTTTATATTGGTCGTATTGGTTTCTATTGGTCCTATTGGTTTCTATTTCTATTGGTTTATATGGGTGCTATTGGTTTCTATTGGTTTCTGATGGTTTGAATGGTCTCTATTGGATTCAATTCTATGGGTCCAACAGAAACCAATAGACTCCAACAGAAACCAATAGACTCCAACAGAAACCATTAGAGACCAATATAATTTTTCTAATGGTCTCTCTTGGTTTCTATGGATTTTCGACCTGGGTACTTTTAGGTAAATATTAAACATTGTTGCTAAATATATTACTCATTGCGGATATAGTATCGAAAATAATATCGCTAGTGATATTCGTTTGTCTCGCAAGGTGGTCAATAAGGAATCTAAAAGTTCACGACGTTTCGTGTGCATCTACAACACTTCATCTGGTGATAATAACTACTGTAAGCAAGGGTCTTTTATACTCTACGGGAGGACCGGTGGAGCGGTCCATAGTTATTATCACCAGATGAAGTGTTGCAGATGCACACCTTATTGACCACATTGCGAGACAAACGAATATCACTAGCGATATTATTTTCGATATTAAACATTGTTGGTTGAAAAATTGCCACCGCCTGATCATGACGTCACCATTCAAGCATTGTAGGCGGTAAAGGTCGTGATTTGAATGGAAATGAATGTTTGAGAGTGTCTGATTTTAATGTGATCTTGATCAAAGTATGTTTGCCTTTCAAACTTACTGTAAAATACAATGTGCTGTTTGCCAAAAGCCGCACATGTTGCGATGAAAGCGGTGCGGTGTACGCTCCACCGCCGTTTGCGTAGGCGCAGACTCCCAGTCCCACTTCGATGACCGAGACAACGTGGTCGGGGGTACGCGTATATACACAGTCACGTACACGAAACAGCGTTGCTGAATTACACGTTTGGCTTAATCGTGGAACATTTTGAACAAGGCACTTCAATTATTTTGTTAACATAATATAATTAATAGAACCTATTGTGGTATTTTCATGACATTCTAGGGCCTCTAAAACTAAAGTCTGTAGACTATAAAACCAGAAATGTTATTCATTGTTATCGTTATATAGGATTTTCCGGCCAAATTCGCGAGTTTGTCATTTAAATTAATGCTGTCAGATATATCTTGGGTTTATATTCCTTTTTCTAATTTTCAAATCTATGAAGTTTTCGTTAGAATCTATGTATGCTTCATTCAAATTAATGAATAATGTGCTTCTTTCGCTATTTGGTCATTCAATTTGGCGGAACTCGATTTCTGAAATCGCGAAGGTGTACTTTTAGCATTTGAATTCATTTGTAGCATTCAAATTAGCACTTTGTGCACTTAAATTGATGGTCAATATATAATTATCGTTTACACACTTTTTATAGCTCAAACAACTTCCTTACATGAAAATTTACAAAAATATTGAGACCATCAAGTCCATAGATGTAATTCTTTTTTTTTTCTTTCTTAACAATCAAACTTAAAGGATGATGAATATCAGATATCTGAAAGTATATAAAGTGTATAAATGCAAGAAAATAAAATATGATGAAAAACACATGGAAAAAAACAATCTTGAATGAGAAGAATGAGCTATAAAAAGCGTGTAATAAACGAGAAATGTATATTGACCATCAATTTAAGTGCACAAAGTGCTAATTTGAATGCTACAAATGAATTCGAATGCTAGAAGTACACCGTCGCGTTGTCAGAAAATCGTGTTGCGCCAAATCGAATGACCAAATAGCGAAAGTAGCACATTGTTCATTAATTTGAATGAAACATACGTAGATTCTAACGAAAATTCCATATATTTGAAAACTAGAAAAGGGAATATAAACCCGAGATATACCTGACTGACTTCTTCATTTTTTGAAAATAATTAGTTTAATAGAGTTTGTTCCAAAAAAAATTGTTCAAAAAATGTTTTCACATAAATCAAAGAGTGTAAACTCTTATCAGGCCAGCCTTCACAAATGTATTTTATTGCTTTCAGATTTTCTTCAATATTTATGGTTGTTTTATTTTTATGTTGTTTTCACAAACTAGTTGCATGCCAATTATGCTGAAATAGTTGGGCAAAATTCATTTATAAAAAGGGCAAAGGGACCTGGTATTCATCTTTTGGTTTGTCCTTTTTTTATGGATTTTTGTTGTTTACATGTCAAGTCAATACTCTTCATTATTTCTATGAGGTTTGTTATAACTATGTATTTTACATTTTCAGTGAAAAACTGATGCACAAGATAAGATGCTAAAGTTAAAGAAACACTCAGTAGAGCTCCAGAGGGCTAAAGATAGACAGAAGAAATATACAAAGTGCAATGACTCTGTACAATACATTTTCAGTGACTTGATGCAAAAGATAAGATGCCGAAGTTAAAGAAACGCTCAGCAGAGCGCCAGAGGGCTATAGATAGAGAGAAGAAATCTACAAAGTGCAATGAGTCCATAGAAAATGGAAATAAATCAATGCTCCACTATTTTGCAGACATTTCACCACAAAGCATTCAGCAAAATGAATTGGAAATCCAAACAGTGGATTATTTTTCATCTCTTCTTCGTGCCCAGTTTGATGTTAAACATGGATTACTACCATCATCTCTTCTTCAGGCACATATATTGGAGCATAAAGATCTCCCCCAGCATTTAAAAATTCCGGCAAATGTTTATGCTGTGCAGATACACTTTTTAGAAGGCCATTACCTAGTGACATGCCTAGATAAGCATATCATCACTGTATATGACACTTTACCTAATTCTTCCAGGAAACAACAGCTGATGCCCCAAATTGAACTGTTTTACTGATAATATCAACTACATCATCATACAGGATCAAGGATTTACAACAGATTGTGTACCCTTTACAATAGCCAATGCATATCTTCTTCAGATGAAAATGAAACCACATCAAGTCAGTCTGAGACAAAGTATGTTACGACAACATTTAGCAAAGAGCTTACATGAGGGATTTATCAAAGACTTCCCTATATTTGTCTTGGATATGTCTTTATACGAAAGCTATCTGAGAGACCAAGAACAGCGGTCAATTGATTACAGGCAAACAAATAGAATCATGGAGAATCTACAGGACTGGTAGATCCTCCCCCAAAATTGAAGACAAGTGGGAGAGTTGATCATACAAGAGGTAGATTGTTAGGAGCGGACAATCAGGGAGAGGCCAAAGGAAAGGAGCACCATCAAAGAATCAAAAAGTGTTGCTGATTTAAAGACTTGCACTAAAGCATTCAAAAAGTCTAAAGCAAAAAATGGAGGGGAAAAGCAAAGACCAAAAAGAATGTGTGATAAACTAAAATTGACTAATAAACCTCGATCCACTCTAGATATTGACAAAACATGTGAGGCTAATAGCGGAACAGCTCAAGATCAGGATAATGTAGAAAATGAAGGACAAAATGGCATTCACAAACTTGTAAAGAATAACTTTGCTCTAGATAGGAAGAATGCAGTGATTGACCGTGTCAGGAAACACAGAAGTGAGCTGTCTGATGTACAGAGAGAAGAACAAACATTAAAGGAGAAAAAGAGAATGTCTGAATGTAGGGACAAACAAACTGAAGAGAAAAAATTGACTTCAAGAGGTCAGAACAAGAAGAGAATGTCTGAATGTAGGGACAAACAAACTGAAGAGGAAAAATTGACTTCAAGAGATCAGAACAAGAAGAGAATGTCTGAATGTAGGGACAAACAAACTGAAGAGGAACAATTGACTTCAAGAGACCAGAACAAGAAGAGAATGTCTGAATGTAGGGACAAACAAACTGAAGAGGAAAAATTGAATTCAAGAGATCAGAACAAGAAGAGAATATCTGAATGTAGGGACAAACAAACTGAATAGGAAAAATTGACTTCAAGAGATCAGAACAAGAAGAGAATGTCTGAATGTAGGGACAAACAAACTGAAGAGGAAAAATTGACTTCAACAGATCAGAACAAGAAGAGAATGTCTGAATGTAGGGACAAACAAACTGAATAGGAAAAATTGACTTCAAGAGATCAGAACAAGAAGAGAATGTGAGAATGTAGGGACAAACAAACTGAAGAGGAACAATTGACTTCAATAGATCAGAACAAGAAGAGAATGTCTGAATGTAGGGACAAACAAACTGAAGAGGAAAAATTGACTTCAAGAGATCAGAACAAGAAGAGAATGTCTGAATGTAGGGATAAACAAACTGAAGAGGAAAAATTGACTTCAAGAGATCAGAACAAGAAGAGAATGTCTGAATGTAGGGACAAACAAACTGAAGAGGAAAAATTGACTTCAAGAGATCAGAACAAGAAGAGAATGTCTGAATGTAGGGACAAACAAACTGAAGAGGAACAATTGACTTCAAGAGATCAGAACAAGAAGAAAATGTCTGAATGCAGGGACAAACAAACTGAAGAGGAAAAATGGACTTGAAGATCACAAAAGAGGTAGATTGTTAGGAGCGGACAATCATGGAGAGGCCAAAGGAAAGGAGCACCATCAAAGATTAAAAAGTGCTGCTGATTTAAAGACTTGCACTAAAGCATTCAAAAAGTCTAAAGCAAAAAATGGAGGGGAAAAGCAAAGACCAAAAAGAATGTGTGATAAACTAAAATTGACCAATAAACCTCGATCCACTCTAGATATTGACAAAACATGTGAGGCTAATAGCGGAACAGCTCAAGATCAGGATAATGTAGAAAATGAAGGACAAAATGGCATTCACAAACTTGTAAAGAATGACTTTGCTCAAGATAAGAAGAATGCAGTGATTGACCGTGTCAGGAAACACAGAAGTAAGCTGTCTGATGTACAGAGAGAAGAACAAACATTAAAGGACAAAAAGAGAATGTCTGAATGTAGGGACAAACAAACTTAAGAGAAAAAATTGACTTCAAGAGGTCAGAACAAGAAGAGAATGTCTGAATGTAGGGACAAACAAACTGAAGAGGAAAAATTGACTTCAAGAGATCAGAACAAGAAGAGAATGTCTGAATGTAGGGACAAACAAACTGCAGAGGAACAATTTACTTCAAGAGACCAGAACAAGAAGAGAATGTCTGAATGTAGGGACAAACAAACTGAAGAGGAAAAATTGAATTCAAGAGATCAGAACAAGAAGAGAATGTCTGAATGTAGGGACAAACAAACTGAATAGGAAAAATTGACTTCAAGAGATCAGAACAAGAAGAGAATGTCTGAATGTAGGGACAAACAAACTGAATAGGAAAAATTGACTTCAAGAGATCAGAACAAGAAGAGAATGTGAGAATGTAGGGACAAACAAACTAAAGAGGAACAATTGACTTCAAGAGATCAGAACAAGAAGAGAATGTCTGAATGTAGGGACAAACAAACTGAAGAGGAAAAATTGACTTCAAGAGATCAGAACAAGAAGAGAATGTCTGAATGTAGGGACAAACAAACTGAAGAGGAAAAATTGACTTCAAGAGATCAGAACAAGAAGAGAATGTCTGAATGTAGGGACAAACAAACTGAAGAGGAAAAATTGACTTCAAGAGATCAGAACAAGAAGAGAATGTCTGAATGTAGGGACAAACAAACTGAAGAGGAACAATTGACTTCAAGAGATCAGAACAAGAAGAGAATGTCTGAAGGTAGGGACAAACAAACTGAAGAGGAAAAATGGACTTGAAGATCACAAAAGAGGTAGATTGTTAGGAGCGGACAATCAGGGAGAGGCCAAAGGAAAGGAGCACCATCAAAGATTAAAAAGTGCTGCTGATTTAAAGACTTGCACTAAAGCATTCAAAAAGTCTAAAGCAAAAAATGGAGGGGAAAAGCAAAGACCAAAAAGAATGTGTGATAAACTAAAATTGACCAATAAACCTCGATCCACTCTAGATATTGACAAAACATGTGAGGCTAATAGCGGAACAGCTCAAGATCAGGATAATGTAGAAAATGAAGGACAAAATGGCATTCACAAACTGGTAAAGAATGACTTTGCTCAAGATAAGAAGAATGCAGTGATTGACCGTGTCAGGAAACACAGAAGTAAGCTGTCTGATGTACAGAGAGAAGAACAAACATTAAAGGACAAAAAAAGAATGTCTGAATGTAGGGACAAACAAACTGAAGAGAAAAAATTGACTTCAAGAGGTCAGAACAAGAAGAGAATGTCTGAATGTAGGGACAAACAAACTGAAGAGGAACAATTGACTTCAAGAGATCAGAACAAGAAGAGGATGTCTGAATGTAGGGGCAAACAAACTGAAGAGGAAAAATTGACTTCAAGAGATCAGGACAAGAAGAGAAAATCTGAAAGTTTGGAAAAACAAACTGAAGAAGAAAAGTCGAAAGTATTAAGAAAAAGTCATAAAAATAGGAAAACTGAAAGTCGTAGTCAACGCACAGAAACAGAAAACGCATTTGACAAAATAAATGATAAGGATAGGAAAGCCCAGCATCGTGCAAATATGGACAAGATAAGTTGGTATAGAACGCAGAAATGGAAAGGACCCACTATAATTTGTGTATCATGTAGACGACTTTTGTATCATCATGCAGTGAGAAAGTGCAAAACTACAGGTTACAAAGATACAGACAGGGAGCTCCTTGACAGATGCCTAGGAGGAGAAATACAATCTACAACGCATATCTGTAAGACATGTCATCGACACTTGATGAGTAACACGATGCCGCCTCAGTGTCATGCAAATGGTATGGCTTTGGATTCAATTCCTGAAGATTTAGAAGATCTATGTGAATTAGAATCACAACTTGTAGCAAGACGCATTCCTTTCATGAAAATAATAAACCTTCTACGTGGTGCACAGAAAGGAATACGAGGTGCCGTAGTAAATGTACCAACTGGCTTAAACAAAGTTTCTACAATGCTACCAAGGGCACTACCAGATGCCGGTATCATTTGTGTAAAACTAAAACGTCAGTTAAAATATCATGGACATGTTGCACATCAAACTGTAATACCATCAGCTGTAATAAAGGCTTTGGAATGGTTACGTCAAAACAATAAGCAATACCAAGACATTCAAGTAAACATCATGTGGGAAGAAACAAATCAGGCAACAAATGCTGAACTCTGGAAAAGCCTCAATGAGGAGACACCATTATCTGACAACAGCAATATTGAGAAAACCAGTGATACCAGTACTCGACCTCCTGAGACAGAGTCGACCAGTATAACGAATAAAGAGGACAATTAAGATGAAGAAGAAGACCATCCTATACCCAGTGTTCAGTTTGATACCTGCCTACAGAGATCAGACGGGCCAGGATTAGAATACAGTATTGCACCAGGAGAAGGACAACGACCAATCAGTATGTTTCAAGACGAACATCATGAAGAATTAGCATTCCAAAACAATTTCGAAAAGGCAGATTTGGCTTCAGTCAAGTTAGAAAAGTCAAGATATCAAGAAAGAAATACTTTAATGCTCGGCTGTTTAGCAGTGACACTCGTTGTGCGCACTCCACAACATACATCTTCTATGCCCAATATGTGACAGAGGCAGAGCAGATAAGACAGAGCATAAACATTGCGCTAAGGAAAAAAAAGCCATTATCCCTGGAAGGACGTGCTCCTATGGTGCAAGATGTGCTCAACAACGACTCGATTGATAAGTTAATCAGCTATGATGATGGCTACAAAATTCTGAGAAATGTCAGAGGATCTCCAGCTTCCTGGCAAAAAATGCAATATGACTGCCTTGCAAAGATCCGCCAACTCGGACCATACACATTCTTCTTAACATTCTCAGTTGCAGAGTTTCGATGGACATAAATCATCAAGATCATTGCCAAACAGTATGGAGAAACTTTGTCAGATGAAGATGTATGTGAGATGGACTTTTACACCAAGAGTATGTGGCTGAAGAGAAACCCCATAACAGTAGTGAGACACATGTTATAGAAGTTTTTCCATGGTGTTGTGATTGGCTCACCACATCCCATAGGACAAATTCTAAACTTTGACACCAAGAAGGAATTCCAAGGTAGAGGATGGGTCCATTTCCATATCGCCCTACACGTAAAAGACGCACCCAAGCTGGGCGAGAACACAACTGAAGAGATTATGAGGTTTGTTGACCAGCATATTTCATGCTCTATCCCTGACTCGGAGGAGGATGAAGAGCTCCACAACCTTGTCACACAATTGCAATCACACAGCAATAGTAAAACATGCAAGAAGAAGAAGAATGCGGCATGTAGATTCTATTTCCCCAAGCCACCCAGCACTCAGACCATCTTGGCACATCCACCTGGCACTGAATATAACATTGCTAAAGTTAACACCATGAAACAGATACTCCAGCTAGTTTATGATACCATGATGAATTGGAATCTAGCAGAACCTCTGGATGCTCTCCTGACCCACACTGGTGTATCAGCAGAAGACTATGTAGAAGCTTTGGAAATCTCATCAAAATGACACATGGTGATTCTAGAGAGACAGCCCAATGAGACATTTATTAACAATTACAATGGTTATATGCTGCGGGCATGGAGAGCCAATATGGACATCCAGCTGATACTGGATACTTATGCCTGTGTGATGTATGTGACAAGCTACCTGTGTAAAGCAGAACAGACAATGAGTCAGTTACTTCAGCAAGCATCCAAACAATGCAGACAGAGAGATGTCGACATCAAACAAAAGCTATCCATCCTGGTAAATGTATTTCTCACACACCGTGAGATATCCATGGATGAGGCCATATACCGACTGTTATCCATACCAGTGAGAGAAAGTAACAGGAAAGTAGTCTTCTTACCGACAGATGAGCCACACAAACGCACATCCCTCCTAAAATCTAAGAAAGACTTAGAATCTCTGCCACAGGATTCCACTAATATATTTAAAAAAAATATGTTAGATCGTTATGCTGCCACGCCCAATAAACTAGAAAATCTGTGTTACGCTGACTTCGGTGCCATGTATGCAACATCTAGTGAACCATCAGATGACAACCAGTCAGAGGATACAGAAACCAATACAACTGAAAAGAGGGAAACTATTACTCTAAAACATAGAATGGGGACAATGTACAAGCTCAAAAATTATCACTTGATCAGATTCCATGCATGTTCTAGAAACAAAGACCCAGAGGGGCATTACCATCGTCTACTGATATTGTATTGGCCCTGGCGTCATGAAAACAGTCTGAAAAGAGAAGGAAACTATGAAAAAACATTCATGTCAGTAAAGGATCAGATTCAGGTAAAGATGACAGAATTTGAAGGACAGTTACAAGAGTTAGAGCAAATCTCGCTTTCAGAAGAAGATCAACCACAACATGCATGGGACAATCTGGCTGCATAAGTACAACAAGAACGAGATGATGAAGCATCATTAATTCCACCAGATTTGGATCCATCAGAAGCAGCACCAGAACTTGGCATCACTGCCACTAAAAGAACGACTAAAGCCTATACTGTTCAATTCTCCAACATCATAATTCCATCATCACAATACTTTGATATGGTCACAACACTCAACCAGAAACAACGTCACATACATGACTACATTGTTGATTGGTGTTGGAAAGTGAAGTCTGGTGAAGACGATGTTCAGTCATTCCATTTATTTCTCAGTGGTGGAGGTGGAGTAGGAAAGTCCCACACTCTGATGACTTCATACCACGGTATTAACCACACCTCTCTAAAAGCCGGTCAGGACCCGTCACAAGTCTATGCCTTACTGACAGCACTCACAGGCACCGCCGCATTTAACATCAGCGGTATCACAATCCATTCGGCTCTCAGTCTACCAATGAAAGAAAAGCACTTTCAAAACAAAACAGACTATATACCTCTGCGTAGCGACACAAAAAATGCATTCCGGTGCAAACTACAACACCTAAAGATATTGATTATAGATGAGGTCTCGATGGTTGGATCCCAGACACTCATCAATATTCACAAGAGACTACAAGAAATAATGGGTGAAAAATCTGAGGACATTCCATTTGGAGGCGTTTCAATTCTGGTTGTGGGTGACTTACTACAATTGCCACCTGTTGGTGATTCACCAGTGTTTCCAGCTCCTAAAAATCCCATGCACTGTATGTCATTGTCGTTGTGGGAAAAACCTTTCTCATATATTGAACTGACAGAAGTTCAAAGACAACGAGGAGATCCTTTGTTTGCTGATATCCTCAACAGAGTCAGAGTAGGTCAGCATACAGAAAGTTACATTGACACATTGAGTACCAGAATTGTTGATGAACAGATAGACTGTTTACACATCTACCCTACTAATAAACAGGTCAATGCCTTCAACAACGAAAAGCTACAGGCATTTTCATATAGGACAGTAACTATCACAGTTAAAGATGGGGTAAATATGAAAGTTACAGAAAAACTTACAATCCCAGACACTAGACATCTTACTGGAGGCCTTCATTCTACATTGTGCCTGGCTGTCGGAGCAAGAGTTTCGTTGGTGAGAAACATGATATCTTGGATGGACTCGTCAATGGAGCTACAGGAGTTATCAGTGAACTACATTTGACAAATCACTCCAATCCTGTAGAAGGAGTAGTTATTGTCAAATTCGACAATAAAGCTGTTGGAAAAACTGCCAGATCAACTTTACCATCTCAATTGAGAAACTCTGACGGAACGCCAATACAATCATCAACTTTCAGATTCTCAGTTGGCAGTAGAAATACAGTGTACATCAACAGGACACAATTTCCTTTAAAGGCTCGGTCACACAGCCCTCCACGGGCGTATCGCGGCCGAATCACGGCCAAAAATTTCTGCCCGTGAAGCAGACGCTGTTGGACGCGTTTAGGTCGCGATAAAGACGCGATACAGCCGTACTTTACCCGTCGTTACACGCGGTAAGAAATTCACACGCGGTTGGCCGCGCGAAAAAGTTTTGGGCTGCCCAAAAATTTAGACCGCGGGTAATCGCGGGCGGTACACGTGGTACACACGCGGTAAAGACGCGGTACAGACGCGGAACGAACGTGCTAGGACGTGCTACGGCCGCGGTTAAGACGTGGTTACACGCGGAATTGGACGCGAAATTTTAGCGGGTAATCGCGGGTGGAGCACGGTCATAGCACGTTTGTTCCGCGTCTGTACCGCGTTGTTATCACGTGCATTAGCGTGTGTACCGCGTGTAAGCGTGGTAGGCCGCGGTACCGCCGCGCTTCACCCGCGATAAGGACGCGGAACAGTCGCCGGCGTCTGTTCCGCGGGCATACCACGGGTAAACCGCGGGTAAGCCAATTTTGCACATTTTCCACCACGGGCAACCGCGGGCAAAAAAAAATCGCGAAATTTTACCCGCGATACAGACGCGAAAGGCTGTGTGACCGGGCCTTAACCCTAGCATGGAGTGCTACGATACATAAGGTACAAGGTCAAACCTTAGAAAATGTCTATGTTTCATTCTCTGAAGCTCGTTTTACAGCAGGTCAAGCGTATGTTGCACTAAGCAGAGCAAACTTACTAGATGGATTACACTTGGAAAGTCTGGATGCTAAAAAGATCAAGGTCAACAAAACTGCTCTTTTAGAAATGGAGAGACTTCAAGATTACTCCTCCACATACATTAGACCAACTAGTAGTGTGTCATCTCAACATAGTATCATACAGCAGACACCAGGCTGACATGGCAAATGATACCAACCTACTGATTGCTGATATTATTGGACTAACAGAAACATACACTGACAACATTCAGTTGAATAACTTCAACACTTAAGAATTCAAAACATGGAATTGCTGCCCTTGTGAGAAAGACTTTACCAACACCCAAAAGACTATCTGCAGCTGAATTTTCCAATGTTATCGAGACAGTCATTTTGGAATTTCAAGTCCAAAAAGAAGTACTTACAGTCACTGTATGCTATGCTGCACCACAAGCTACTACAAATCAACTCAATACTGCTTTAAGGAATCAATTGAATTGCATTCGGAGCAAGAAGATCATACTTCTGGGAGATTTTAATCATGACTTGAATAAGAATTCCCTCCCAGATTGTGTGTCATCTGCAGATTTCAGTCAACACATAAGATGTACCACTCATCATCAAATAAAGGTGGATTACTGTCGTGACATTGATGTTATACACAGTGGCTCCGTGTACTGTTATTATTCAGATCATCATATCGTGTTTTGCAAAATTCTAAAGTGTGACATCTAAACAATAAGGTAGCTCTACAAGGATTATTAAACCTTTAAATGGACAACAAGTTCCATCATACAGATGTACATAGAACATATTTTGTTCTTATGTTTATTGTGTCTTTCACATTCAACAATTCTTCTCAGTGCACAGATTTGCACATATGTACATATACATAGAAAAATATTTTGTTCTTATGCTTATTGTGTCTTTCCCATTCAAAAATTCTTCTCAGTGCAAAGATTTGCACAGATGTACATAGAACATATTTTGTTCTTATGTTTATTAAATGTTTCCCATTCAAAAATTCTTCTCAGTACAAAGATTTGCACAGAATCACAGATGTACATAGAACATATTTTGTTTTATGTTTATTGTGTCTTTCCCATTCAAAAATTCTTCTCAGTGCAAAGATTTGCACAGAATCACAGATGTACATAGAACATAATTTGTTCTTATGTTTATTGTGTATTTCCCATTCAAAAATTCTTCTCAGTGCACACATTTGCACATATGTACATATACATAGAACATATTTTGTTCTTATGTTTATAGTGTGTTTCTTATTCAAAAATTCTTCTCAATGCACAGATTTGCACATATGTACATTTACATAGAACATATTTTGTTCTTATGTTTATTGTGTCTTTCCCATTCAAAAATTCTTCTCAGTGCAAAGATTTGCACAGAATCACAGATGTACATAAAACATAATTTGTTCTTATGTTTATTATGTCTTTCCCATTCAAAAATTCTTCTCAGTGCACAGATTTGCACATATGTACATATTTTGTTCTTATGTTTATAGTGTGTTTCTTATTCAAAAATTCTTCTCAATGCACATATTTGCACAGATGTACATGAAACAAATGTTGTTCTCATGATTATTGAATGTTTCTCATTCAAAAATTCTTCTCAGTGCACAGATTTGCACAGATATACATAGAACATATGTTGTTCTTATGTTTATTAAATGTTTCTCATTCTAAAATTCTCAGTGCAAAGATTTGCACAAAATCAAAGATGTACATAACAAATATTTTGTTTTATGTTTATTGTGTCTTTCCCATTCAAAAATTCTTCTCAGTGCACAAATTTGCCCAGATGTACATAGAACATATTTTGTTCTTATGTTTATTGTATGTTTCTCATTCAATTTTTTTTCTCAATGCACAGATTTGCACAGATATACATAAAACACAATTTGTTCTTATGTTCATAGTCTGTTTTCCATTCAAAAATTGTTCTCAGTCCAAAGATTTGCACAGAATCACAGATGTACATACAAAACATTTTGTTCTTATGTTTATTGTGTCTTTCTCAATCAAAAATTCTTCTCAGTCCACAAATTTGCACAGATGTACATAAAACAAATGTTGTTCTCATGATTATTGAATGTTTCTCATTCAAAAATTCTTCTCAGTGCACAGATTTGCACAGATATACATAGAACATATGTTGTTCTTATGTTTATTAAATGTTTCTCATTCTAAAATTCTCACTGCAAAGATTTGCACAAAATCAAAGATGTACATAACAAATATTTTGTTTTATGTTTATTGTGTCTTTCCCATTCAAAAATTCTTCTCAGTGCACAAATTTGCCCAGATGTACATAGAACATATTTTGTTCTTATGTTTATTGTATGTTTCTCATTCAATTTTTTTTCTCAATGCACAGATTTGCACAGATATACATAAAACACATTTTGTTCTTATGTTCATAGTCTGTTTTCCATTCAAAAATTGTTCTCAGTCCAAAGATTTGCACAGAATCACAGATGTACATAAAACACATTTTGTTCTTATGTTTATTGTGTCTTTCCCAATCAAAAATTCTTCTCAGTCCACAAATTTGCCCAGATGTACATAGAACATACTTTGTTCCTATGTTTATAGTGTATTTCTCATTTGAAAATGGTTCTCAGTGCAAAGATTTGCAAACATAATTGTCTTTTTATATGCACATGCTCAAATTGAAACAGACTATAGTTGTAAATTGCAATTACTGTATTTAGTTACGATGTTTTACAAAGATTTTAACCTGACATTGTATTTTTGTATGTATAACATACAATAGTTATAGGACATTATCCAAACCTCCCACTTTTTTCATATCCTTAAGTCTTAAATTATTTTTTACTACATATTATCACTTGTCTTATTTATTTCTAGTGTTAAAATGTTATCAGTTGTGTTTTTCCTTCATAAATAAACTGACAAAAAAGAATCACAATAATACATAATTATGGCACCTTTTATGATATCCACAGAAAACAATGAGCTATCATATATTTATTTGGACGTGTATATATGCAGTACCTGACATAATGTCACAGCATGCACAATTTGTTTCCACTTCTGTAGATAACATAACACATGATCCACTTCCCTGTAGTGGTGCTAGAAACACTCTGCACTCATATTATAGATAAATCTTAATCATATCTTTTACTATATGTTGTATACAAAAATTACTACCGTAATTATAATGAGACATCACATAAACCCAATCCTCTTCATAATGGAGACCATTTGTTTCAATACATTTCAATCTCCTTTTCAATACAATGGGTGCAGGGTGGCAAAGAGATCATATAATTTTAATTATACTTGTTTTCTTCACTTTTCAACAAAATTAAGATTTAATTAATTACAGATTAACCGTTCCATTCAACCATTGCATTTTGTTTTCGTGATCTTCCCTTGATAGCTACATCTCTCCACACTTCAAGTTCTTTGTTACGATTAATCAGTTGCAACTATTGCAAATATTTTACTAATCCATCTAAATTCAATAAGAATTTTACACATTATTCTACATTTTCATAATTCAGTGTTCTTTAAGATTTAATTCATGCCATTTTAAACTTTAATAATAATTTCATACTCTGTTTCCATTTTCACTGTTATTTAATTTGGTCACCTTCTCATATATGCTTCAATCTTCTTCTGTAAATCCCTGATTTTATTCAAATTCTTTAAATTCTTCAAATTTTTAAATTCTCATACCAATTACAATACAGTTTATTTTCAGTTTTCTCATGGGTTATTCCATAAAGTAGTAAACTTTCTGTACATCCGGACTGTCGATCACAAGGTCCGCGGTTCGAGTCCCGCCGCCGCACTAATGTCCTTTGGCAAGACATTTATCTACATTTGCCACACACCAACCAGGTGAAGTAAATGGGTACCTGGTAGGAATTTATTCCTTGAAACGCAGCGCGCGTAACAGCTGCACTGCTAAAGCCAGGGTAATTATGCTGCATTATTGTAGAGCGCTTAGAGACTTCTGATAAAGTAAGTGTTAGGCGCTATATAAGCAAGGATAATTATTGTTATTATCCAATCCCCAGGTATTAGTAACTGCCTTGCCTACTTTTATAACAGTATATTCTAATAGAGCTAACTTGTTTTGACCAGGGGCGTACGCAGGATTTTTTCAAGGGGGGGGGGGGGAAGCGGACACTTTTTTTTTTTTTTGGTTCTCAGTGCAAAGATTTGCAAACATAATTGTCTTTTTATATGCACATGCTCAAATTGAAACAGACTATAGTTGGGGGGGGGGGGGGGGGAAGCGGACACTTTTTTTTTTTTGGTTCTCAGTGCAAAGATTTGCAAACATAATCGTCTTTTTATATGCACATGCTCAAATTGAAACAGACTATAGTTGGGGGGGGGGGGGGGAAGCGGACACTTTTTTTTTCTTGGTTCTCAGTGCAAAGATTTGCAAACATAATTGTCTTTTTATATGCACATGCTCAAATTGAAACAGACTATAGTTGTAAATTGCAATTACTGTATTTAGTTGGATGAGGTCCTGGTCGTTGGGGGCACAGTGACTGTACCGTCTTTGCTATAGCAGCAGTGCTAAGATCAGTGTTCTCGGGCTGTAGGAACAAGGTACACAAAGAAAGGTTCCAAGTTAAAAGACATTTTCTTGTATTAATCAAAAGAAAGACAATTTGAATTACTATAACTTGTGAAAATATAGTTGTGCATTTCAGGAATTTTCTTACTTTTTATGATATACTCTACTCACCTGTAAACATTTATGTACATGGTTCCTCACAAATGAACGGCCATGGTACGCCTATGCTCACTCTCAACTGCTGTAGTGCTTCTTCTAGACCAACATTAGTTGGTCCAGAGTGAGCTGGCATTTCGGGTATTTTGCCTATTTCCTTCTACAAAAAAAAAGAGATTTATATGTTTAATTTGATATCAATTTTAGTTCAAGATGCATTTGGTACATCTATGCATGATTTAGGATTAAAACGTATGCAACTCATATTTATAATACTGCTGGTGTGACATCAAGATACTAACCAGTTTAACTTTTCTCTCTCCTCTTCTCTTCAGCCATTTCCAGGGTGAGGGTGGGTGGTTCAGCTTTAGGGTAAAGAAGTGCAACCATCATGTGCTGGTCCATGAGGTCGTTAAGTTCTTCCTCAGCAAGCTTCACTCTAGACTGGAGATTCAGCTTCTTCAGCTGCTGTTTGAAGGCCTCCTTTGCTTCTAGTTGATCTGTATGAGTTCTTGCCAAGGAGTGGCCAATCTTCAGGTCCAGGGTGTGACATGCTTGGCAGAGCGAGTTGAAGTGCTTCAAGAAGACCCCTAGGGAGATGTGGAGCCCAGGAGGACAGACCTGATAAACAGGAGAAAAGGGCCTATAATATCAGAGGTATTAATAACAATTTTCATTGCCATCATTGCACATGAAACTTCTAAATATTTTAAATGTTTGACTTCCTGAATGGTTTAAAGTAGCTAAAACCCGGTAAGCATGAAGGTCTGTGGTAAGATACAGATCCGATTAAGCACCCACCCCACCCCTGTAGGGGGTATATCTTGGCTACTGATTAAGAATTTGGCTATTGAAATCATTTTTTTTCTTAAATATCTTGCCCTATTTATTGGAATATCAAAGAATGGGTCTCTGATAACGTTAACAGACTCCTTTGGGATGCCACAGGTTTTAAAGTGGCTCAGGGATTCTTTGAGGGTCTGCAGGCTTTGCTGACGGGGGACAGTCATTGGTGGGTCGGCCATGTCCTTCTTGGGCATCTCACAGTAGAGACAGCAATGACGGCCTGCTGGAGAAAAAAAATGGGGAAACAATTAAGTCAGAGATATGATTTTTTTCTTAATTACTCTTTTTCAATAAAAGTAATATATATATAATGTTTATTAAAGCAAAGTTTACCATTGGGGCCAGTGAGTCCATACATGCGGGTCAAATACTCGTAGTCCACGAAGGCGAAGACTTTCATGGTTTTCCCTCTGCAAAGACAAAATATGAGATAGACACAATACAAATTCACATACGAAGTAACTACATCCACATTAGAAATCTTAATCATTATATAAATCACTATATATAAAATCTCATGTATTATTATTATAATTATTGAAATTTTATAGGTTATCTTTTTATTTTTTTTATAAATATTAACAATTTATTCAACAGAATTAGAAAACACACCTCCATGACATTGACTCCAAATCAGCTATCTGGCATACGATGGTCTCCAGAGAGACATCGAGGTTGTAGGTGGAGTCGGAGCCAGGGAACAACGCGATGACCCGGGTGTTATGGAGGCTATTAGGTCTCTTCACATTGGCCACCTGTACCACCATCTTGACGTCCCCCCCCCCCCTTTGTCGCCCCCACTTTCAACCATATTTCGCCTTCAGGGATGTGTTCCTCATGCCAGGTGAGCTCTCCAAGTCTGTACATAATGTAGAAATAGGACATTATTGCATTATTCAAAGGGATATTTAATTTGATTTAAATGGACTTAATTAATACAATTATATTACCAGAATAAAATCAAAATGCTTCTGAGGATAAGGAATAGATATTAATACCAGAAACACTATGGCCCAAATTCACAAAGGAGGTTTAAATCCCCTCCTGGTTTACACCACCTCCTTGGTTTTTTCTGAACAAATTATATATATCTTTAAGCATGCCCATGGACCATGTGCTCTTATTTTAGTGTGCTTAAAAAAAAACCTAGGAGGGAATTAAACCCCCTCTATGGTACCTCTCTTGTGAAGTCAGGCCTACACCCACAACAAAAAGTGAGTCACCCTTACTCAAATTGATGAGTCACTGGTTTGTCCGTACAGCGAAACACTTGAAGGATCATGTGAGTCACTATGACTCGATACAAATGAGTCTTATTTATCTAAGACTCAAGTGAATCCAGGATATAAGATGGCGACGTCGCGTCGTCGATCGGGAATTCAAATATGGCTCGAGAATGCGCATTTTGGATGACGTCACGAAAGCATGCGCGCGCATGCATACAGCCTCACTTTCAAGTTGACTCACTTTTTTCTTCTAAAATGCTCTTATGTCGATCTTGACTCATTTTTT
The DNA here is from genome assembly GCA_035222895.1 of Strongylocentrotus droebachiensis. Lineage (NCBI taxonomy): Eukaryota > Metazoa > Echinodermata > Echinoidea > Camarodonta > Strongylocentrotidae > Strongylocentrotus > Strongylocentrotus droebachiensis. Next base: position 126,573 of record JAVYIG010002345.1, read on the forward strand.
ACGACCATGTGAGTCAGTCGAAGCATTTTGCAAATGCGTCAGCTCATGATTGACACACTGGTGAAATATAAATGAGTCAATAGAGACTCATTGGTTGTTACTAATGAGTCAATTTACACCTGACTCACGAAAATTATGCTTAAATGTGTCAAATGACTCACTTTTTGTTGTGGGTGTATCATTTAATTTTTAAATTGGTGCATTTAGTAATAAGTTTTTAATGATATTTAAAATATCTTTCTTCTTTTGTTATGTTAATGTTTTGCTTTAATGGTTTCCTTTACATTATCACAGGTAGAGTCATGAACTCACTGATCATATCCCTCTAGCAAGTCATTGACAAGGGCACCGAGACTGGTAAGATTTTTGATTTGTAAGATTTTATTGACTCTATCGACCCCCTCTCGGGGTATGAGAGTACAAACATATTTACAACATAGTATCAATATAACAATAGTATAACAATGATAAACAACATGTGATAACATGAAAATTGATAAACATAATAAGATAATATAAACAAAGACAAACATGTGATAATATAAACAAAGACAAACATGTGATAATATAAACAATAACTGTGACTACCGGGGTCTGCTTGATCTCTATTCCAGTGTCACTTGAACCTTGTTGAAGAGGCAACCACTCCCCGGTGATGTTATCCTTGATGGCGTTGTCTTGGAGTTTCCTCACCTCCCTCTCGTTTCCAGTGGAGATTTTACGATCTTTTAGCCAGCTGTTAAGAAATATTTTTAGGTATAATAATTGTAATGTATTTTTATTGTATTTAAAGACTTGAGCTAGAAATGAGGTGTAATTCCCGGAGGGGTGAGGCGGTGTTGGGGTACTCATCTTAAAGGTAAATGGGAATGTGTGCCACTCTAAAGGGTCAATTTTTTTGTAAGAAAAACCTAAGTATGGGGTAATGTTTTGTGCCAGAGAACCCCCAAAACATGGGTAACTTCATTGTTAAGAATGATATTCTCGCCCATATCGTCGTTTGAAAATATAATTCGAGATGCAAAAGTGGTCTTTACAGAAAAATGAAACCCCTTTTAATGGGTACCCTGTAGAGGTGTTGTGGATTAGTGGATAAGTCAAGGGACTGTGAACCACAAGTTCTGGGGTTCAAATCTGGTAGGATTCATTCCTTGAATGCACTGAGATCTGTATAAAAGCTAAAGCCGGGGTAATAACATCTTAAGTACTTTAAAAGTCTATAGAGACGTATCATGTGATGCAAATGTTGAGCAGATTGTTATTGTTATTATTGTTGTTGTTATTTATGACCCTTTCCTGCCAAAATGCCCCATTAACTTACATGAATGTCCATAACAAAGATTGTTCAACGCACCTCTTCAAACGCCTAAGCTTTCTCCAACTCAAGCTGAAGAAGCTTTTCAGCTCTATTATGTACGTATATAAACAAAAACCTTTTACCCCCCACCCCCCCCCCCCCCCCAAAAAAAAAAAAAATAATAATAATAACAAAACAAAACATCGATTTCTAGAAAGCTAAAGATATCATTTGATTAATATAATTTAACTATTATCTAGATATACACCCCTGTATGTTGATTCCTCATTAGATATACATGTAAATGTGTTCTAAAAGATTTGTTACACTATACTTGAATAATATTATGTAACTTTAAAATAAACCTTCAGCTGTAACTTGCCATCAACATATTCTTACTGCCTATGAGAACTTTGAAGATTCCTGGAAACATAGTATCCAGTGAAACCTGCTCACCATCTACCCTCCGATGGTCAGCAACAACATGAGATGGCAGGGAATATCTTGGGCCTACCCCTCCATATACCATCAAGGGACATAATAGAGCTGAAAAGCTTCTTCAGCTTGAGTTGGAGAAAGCTTAGGCATTTGAAGAGGACAGCTAACAGACACTTTGACAAAGAGAGACGATATACAGTCGAGACAAAACAGGTGGTTACAAGGTGACTCTACAGGACACGACACAACAGACCTACAAACACAACACAAAAGGAACTGTAGTGAATCGTCAATGTGAAATGTGTCTTGATCGATATTGTATTTCTGATTGCCATTTGTGGCTGATACTCCCAATTGAGAAAAGTGAGACTGAGGTGTTGTTGTTGCAGGGGGGCGGCCATCAACTTTTCTTTTCTTTGGTCGGCCTGGTGCTTGTGTTTGTTTGAAGTGTGTACATGTATGACAGTGTGATGTTCTCTTATGCGAGTCCCAGTTTTTTGGTGTCAAATTCGATGGTTTCTTGATTGTGAGATGGCAATAGCATGTGCAGCAAAATTTATTGGGGTGTATATCTGATGTGTTCTCTGAAATGTCAATGTTAAATTTCTGTAGAATTAATTGATGGTAGTCTGAAACCCTATATGCATGCCCCTTCTTTCCCAATTCAGTCTCAACCCTCCTTCCACAAAATCTACACAACACTGAAAAACAATTAATATGCTGTTCCATGCATATAGATGTGTGTACAGTACAGTATGAACGTATAAAACCCCCACACAAGGTCAAAACCAACAACACAAGATGATTGCACAAAAAAGGTAGGATGGCTAGAAATGAAAGACAGTTTAAACAACACAAGTCAATTATGATATAAAAGCAACACAAAGGCAAGACAAATTGTGGAAAGGTAATTTTTTTTTAAAGAAACCTCAGAAATACTGAAAATATTTACTGTGATATCTACGTGTATATGGGACCGACACACCCCTTTTGCCGCCGGCAAATTCAAAATTGATTGCCGGTCTTTTGATTTCTTGGTTTGAATGTCACCATTGTTTTGTAAGAATGTATGTGTATCATATCTTTGATTTTCATTGCAAGATGAGGATGGCTACCTCTCTGGGGTTTCCCCCAATGACCTAGATTTGTGAGTCATATTATTCAGAGCGTGGGTAGCAACCCGGTAGCAACAAGATCGACCTTGGCGTGGGTATTTCAATTTTAAAGATGAGTGAGCCCTCTCTCGGTCAATACGAGATACATTAGTGCGCGCATTTCATTCACATACGTGCGAGCTCGATGAATGTACAATTCATGTAGTGACGCTCAATTCGCCCTATACACCGATTCGGGCGACTTCTGGTGGAAGTGCGCCCTCATAAGGTGACGCCAAAACTGGGGGGCGTCTGACTGCAGCTGTTGGGAAGAGTAGAACTAACGAATACTTCTGCCCTGTAACAAACTTATTCAAATCTACATCAGTGTAGATCTATAGCTTATAGCAGCTATTTCATGCTCTCTGTACTGTCAGCTGGATCGGAGAAGCCCCCCAAAGAGATTCGATCATACACAGTATGTCCTCCGTAGGAGGACTAGAGGGCCAACTAAAATCGTGACCTTTGACATTCCATAGGTTTTGCATTGGATGCATTATGGGGGTTTTGTCCGATTTGAACGACGGTTTTGGAGGGTCAATGAATATTCATGAGCAATGACGTAAAAAATACGCCAACTACTGTTTGTTGATTGGCCATCGACAAAATGTTTTATGTATTAGGTCATGCATAAAACATTTTTTGCATTCCCAGAATTCCCTACGATTTGAGCACGAAAATGGCGGTTGTATGAACTGCAACTTTCAAGTTATTCAATTACGAACAATGAAACATTTTTCTTTTAAGTGAATTTCTATTATAATAGAAGTTTGTCAAGTACATCTCAGTGAAGCAGAAAATCTTCAGGCGAACATTGACATCGAAGTGATACCCTATGATATCAAGAAAAGTAAGTAAAGATCCATTTTGTGTGAAGGTCTCTGAAATGATTGTGATGTGTTCGTCATTGCAGTGAGGGGCTCTCCGCATTGTCACAACGTATTACCCGGTTAACCCCCTACCCCATCCTCTTTTCTTTCTTCTGACCAAAGAATATTAACTGATTGAATGAACTCTAATATAAGTCATCGACGGTAATATTTTTAGAAACAATCAGGATTTTACCGTAGGTTATTTAGAGCACATCTCATAATTTTAAGTTCAGTTCATAGCTTGATTACCGATAGTAATCGGTCGTAGATGTGGACCTGTTGTTGACTGCGCAAATGGCTCATTGCTAGTCCAAGCCGACGAGATCTCGTCGAGCGGTTTATGATTTTCAATTCGCCGGTGCTAGCCGGCTGTAACACTCCACCAAGAAGCGACTGCGTTTCCTGAGCTGGCGTGGCTATAACTTTACAGTGTGTTAGTCTACTGTAAAGCCTAGACCTGTAGGCTAGTATACATAGCATAGTCTAGCCTGATCTTTTCTGTCTCTTTCGTTCGTTAGCCTCTGATTTGGGTAGGGTCGGCTCTTCTCTTTAGCCGACCCTACCCAAATCAGAGGCTAACGAACGAAAGAGACAGAAAAATTAAGGCTAAGCAGAGCCTAGGGCTAGGCTAGGCTAGGTCTACCGTCTAGTCTAGATCTAGCACTTAACTAGTATAAACAGCATTTAACCCCGCATCTACTAGATCTAGGGCTAGATTCTAGGCCTAGGCCTAATGCATTCTAATAAAAAAAAGACTAAATAAATGCCTGGTTTAGGTGGGTCAATGTGGAAGTTATGGAGGGGGGTGCACAATCATTCTGTGCCCCCTTATTCAGATGTGGCATAGGGACGGGTCTAGATCTAGGTCTTAAGCCCCTAGTAGGGTCTACTAATAATATTAAAAATGATCTAGATCTATAGACTATAGCTTGTGTTATACCATAGCCTAGCAAAGACTTCCATAGCCATGGGTCTAGGCTCGTTTTGCTCCACTACTAGAATAGTCCTGCGCATGTGTCATTATTGTGATCCAGGTCCAGATTCAGCTTAGACTAGTTTGAATGTAGATCTAGGCTAGATCTACCAACAACAACAAAAACAAAACAAAAAAGGTATCTCCTCCCCCCCCCCTACTTCCCCTGATTTCGCTCTTAATAGTTATGTCTTTGTGCCTTGTTTGAAATAATTGGTTTATTTTCTGATTTTATGCCACCCCTTTTATGTTGGTCAGAATTCTGGATCCAACCCTACATATGACATGGATATTTCTTTCTCTAAAGGACATGAACAAAGTTATAAACTGATAACTAATGCATGCATTTGATATTGGCAGGAACCTTACTAAGTTTCTGTTTTCTTTTAATTGTAGATCCTATGGAACAAAGAAGCAGATAATGATCACAGAAGTGCAACAAAGAGCACCAGGACCTGATCATCAAATGTTATGGTGTAGATCTAATCAGGAACAAGACACCTAAGTTGAACTCTGGCAAGGTATGTTTGTATGAAGTTCGAAAATATTCAGGCTGTATAATCTGAGCCCATGCGAACACCGCACTCGACTTGGACTATATACAAAGATTTGGGGAACTGTCATCTTGTGTTGCATTATATCTTGTAATTCTCATTTATTCTCTAGCTGTATTTAGGTGACAAACTATGGTGTTGCTACAGTTTATTTCTCTCAGCATATTAAAAGACACACTCAAAGGCATTTTTTCCTAAATATTACATTATGTCTAACAAACTTTTGTTCACAAAAGTCTAGCAAATAATAACTTAAAATAAATTGGAAATTACTTTTAAAATAATTGGAAATACATCTAAACCTTTACTCTTCTCTTAAAAAAGGCCCTATCACTCAGATAGACATAGACCCTACGTTTATCATTTTTTAGTAAAATTAAAATGCAAGACCTAAAAAAAGGGGAGGTACTATTTTTGAAAATCCAATATAATGCAGCAGTTTTAATCTTATTTGATTTCTCTCTTTTTGTTTTGATTATTCAGGTTGTCCAGAAGGTTTGATACCCAGGCTTCTTTTGTACAAGTCCTTGGTCCACCCTCATCTTGAGAACTGTTCCGGTGTCTGGGATCCCTACAACATCTCAGATGTCCAGGACGCTTCTTCACAATGGGGACCACAATAGAAGCAGCAGTTTGACTGAGATGATCAGCACCTTTTAGTTGCCTACTATATCTACAACTACAAGGCACTGTGCAAGAAGACTGGGAATGGTGCGCAAGATAGTCAATGGTCTCTCCGCTCTTCCTTGAAAATTTTCCCACTGCACTACTTATAGCTATTTGCGCCCTCTATATAGCAAACAATGCCTAATCTGTTGGTCCCCCATGATCCTCTTTTTCTTATATTAATTGAGAGCTGATTTGATGAGATAACTACCTGTCAGTGACCTTGCAGGGTGGTCTTATCCCCCTGGCCAAACTAGTACAGACGGGCTTTAACAAATCACGAGCAGGAAGTACCATGACATGACCCTCCAGTTGCACCAAGCCAGAAGCGACATAGGTAGACAAGTTTGCATTTGCCCAACACTCTGTCCCAAAGTTAATGGAACTGACTTCCAGCAAATATAGTGCATGCTAACAGTCCAGAGAACTGCCAGGGACTACTTCTGAGGCATCTACTCTCCTTATCCCACTTGGAAACAATCTGTCTTCCTCACACCACTTGTAATCTTTAGTATTAGTTCATCTTCGTGATAGGCTACAACGCCTTTTGAAGATTACCAGAAGAAGAAGAAGAAGATATATCGAGGATCATGAAAGTAATCATTTGTTCTTTTAAATGCGTGTACATGTAACATAGTTTTTTGATATTTAATCTTAAGTCAAGTTCTGACAACAATATGAGGGATATGCTGAACTGGATAGTAAATTGAAGGGGGGGGGGATAAAATGATGTAGTTCAATAGTAAGACTCTGACTGTCTTAATATAATTAATATTAATAATAATAACAATATTAAAAATAGTAACAATAATGACAATGATCATGATAATAGCAGTAATAATAATGATAATACAGGTAGTAGTAAAAACAACAATAATAATGTCCAATGTTAGATAAAGTACTCATAAAACTCAGTATATACCTGTGCTTTACATAATAAAATAGCATGTTGATATTATTGAATATTTTTTTCTTCAAAATCTACAGTAAATTTTTACAACTGAAAGATTTGAATTCAAGAGACAGCATCCCCCCATCTATTTTTCATCCTTTTGTTGATGTCATGTTGGATTTAAAAAGACTTTATAGAAACAAAATATGTTGATAAATGAGTTCATAAATGTTAATACTGCTGAATTCTGTTCTTTTCATTTTCTTATTTTGTGAAATATATGTGATGATGCTGGTGATTATGATGATGTAGGCACTCTGTAATGATAATGCTGTATGACCGAGGTGAGATGGGGGCTGATGCAGTCTTGTGTAGAATTGAGTTTGGTGTTCGACCTTTTGATGTTTGTTTTTATCTTGCATCAGCGAGATAGATTTAACCATCTTTCCTAATGAGAGAGAAAGCGGAAATGTAACAAGAGAGTGGGCAAGACTAATGAATAAATGCAGTATAAAAAAATGGTTTACAATAAAGATGAGGGGGGGGGGGGGGGTTAAATAAAGAATAAGTCGATGCCAAAATGATGAAAGCATAGGTAATTGGGGTAATAGAGCCTATGGAAATGTCACTATTAGAAGGGGTCCCTGTATTGAAAATGTTACTGTTGGGGGGGGGGGGGGGAATTTAAAAAAAAATCAGTGGCGACGAATGCAAGAATGAAAAGAACGAGACAAAATTGAAATTTCATTGGGGATGGGGCACAATATGAAGATCATTGAAGTCGAGGTGAGAATGATTCATTAATTGGACACTAAAAATATGAAAATATCACTTGTTAAGTGGGCTAAATGATCAGTGCAATTTGTCTGATTTAAAAAATATTTAAGTTAATAAACGAACAAAAAAAAGAGGTAAAAAATGAATTGAGTGAAATGGGGTCATTATTTTTGCCTTTTAACTGAACTGAATTTTTTAAAACGTACTTTCCATCCTGGTGACAGTGAAGTTTGTGGCCCCAACTAAGTCAACCATTTAAAAGTCTCCCCCCCCCCCCCCCCTCCCCACACACCTCCCCAACTCTGACCTTTGTTCTACATTTATCCGGCCCATACTTATATCTCTATGATCCGGCCCAATTAGGATTCTGTCGATATAGTAACGCATGCGCATTGTCTTTTTTTCATTGCGATAATATGCTAATAAGTGGAAAAGAGCTCATGAATATTCAAAATTTTAATTTAAATGTTTTGCGCGCTGCGCGCAGTCCAAAATCCCCATTTCGCTGGTGCACTAAAAATTTGTCGTCTTCATAGGCTAATACACGATAAATGGAAGCAGTGTGCACTTTTGACCCTCCAAAATCTCCCCATGGCTAGACGGATGCAGAAGCGGAGTTGCACCCCCCTGAAGCCCCCCAGTTATAGCGCCGCCACCGGCGGGCAGGTACATAAAACCCCCAAACCGAATCGGTGTATTGAACAAATGTCCATACCACAGAACTCTATTTCAGAGTTCTGTGGTCCATACACTGACCTCTACACATGGACGGATCATCGCCCATTCCCGCCCGTGCTAACGCTTGAAGTGGGCTCGCACGCGCGGCGGCCATTTTACACTTCCAAGAGCGATACGGCTCACTATACGTTACGTACTAAAATGCTGTATTAGTGACCGTTTATACACAATTTTTCTGGCATTACCTGGGATCGCTTCAGTTTTTATAATTATAGGAGGCCTTAGAAGTTAAATCAAGCCCCTTGTTTTATTATTCTCTAGATAGAAAACATACAAATGCATAATTAATTGTACAAGATGCAAGTTGAGGTTCCTCCTTGAGGTTCCTTCCTTCTCAAACTCCTCGAAGGTTATCCCGCTTCCTCTCCCTCCCTCCCATCTCTCTCTCTCTCTCTCTCTCGATATTAATGTTCATTTTACTTTAATATTGTCAGCCAATTATTTTTAAATATATTGTACCCTCTTCTTCTCTTTGTACTTGTTAGTGCATTGCAATCCTCCTCATTTCTCTCTCTGTTTCTCTCATTCTAACTGCTTTCTCACTATAGTGTATACCTTTTTATTATCCCTCTCTCTCATTCTAACTGCTCACCACTATCTCTCTCATTCTGTATTTTTATTTCTCTCCTTCTCTTTCTAACTGCTCTCTCATTCTATATTTTTATGTCTTTCCAACAGCTCACTCTCTCCCTATTTAAAGTGTACTCTATCTATTATCCGTTCTTCTACCTGCTCTCTGTCTCTCTAACTTTCTTTCTATACGTAACATTTCTCCCCTTACATCTACACACTACATCAGAAGGTTTATTCCAGACTGTAAAAAAGGTTCCAGTATTTCTAATTAAATTAAATTGATCATCATGACATCTAGACATCTGTTCAAAAAAATTGTCTTTCTTTGTAGTAGTAGTACAGTTTATAGGGCCTATAACAGGTGACCCGTGAAAGAATGTAGGAAATTCAGATACTTCCACAGTTCTAGAAGAATAAAGACTACTAAACCGATGGTGAGAGTCTGAACACGATTCAGAGAAAATAAAATAAAATGCAACGAAGTTAAAAATGCAACGAACTTAAAATGCAACGAACTTAAAGTAAACAGCTCAATGCTACTCGATTTTTTTCACTAGTTACTTATTGTATTTGTATGCATAAACGTCAATAGAGGCACTCATACTGTAGTAGCATGACGTTAAATGGGGTAAATCTATGATAAATATACAAATAATACCCTTTTCAAGTGAGACACTCGTTGTTAACTTTAGTGTAAGACGTTATCGTGACTGTCAATTTCAAGTTACAATTAACAAGATAATATAATCAATTATGACTAGTAGACTAAACGTTAGAAATTGAATCTACTTAGTCTAGTCAAAATCTACTCCAAAATATTACATAGCATGGCATTGGATTGCTATGGATTTTAGTATAAATTATCAGCAATTGAAATGATTTTTATCATTTTACTTGCACCATAAACATGTGTATATTTCGGCGCAAATTCATACAAGCCGTCCACCGTCGGTAGAAGATCACCCTTGTCTAGATGCTGAACAGGCTTTGACAAGTAGCAGAATAGAATAGAATCAGAATCAGATTTAATTGCATTTCCATTGGCATTATGCCATACGTGATACGTACATGAAATACAACACATGGGACTACATAGAGCGTTAGACGCTAACTACTTCCAACTTCCAACCTGCTTTTAAAATACATAGAAAACATAGTTGAACTTTCGAATGTAATGTCCGTCAACATTCTTTATAATACTGGTTTGAGCAATTAATTGCAGCACATGTAAGTATTTTCAACGATTACATTCCTAAAAAAAAAACAAAGTTCAGAAACAGAACCTGCAGTCGAATTGTACACAAATCTTGTATTCCAACCCTTTCACACGTCGATTTTTCGGAAGTGCAACATGGCGGACCCACGCAGTCAGTTCTGTGAGCCAATGAAATGTCCAGGTGTAGAGGTCAGTGGGTCCATACCCCTATCCAAGATGGCGTCTTCCATAAGCTGCAAGACTGGTAATCCTTTCTCGTGTAGTTTGCCGCGTAGACCGACACACTGAATAATAACATTGCAGTGCTATAAATCTATCACGAGGCGAAGTCGCTCATGCAAATTTGTACACGTAAAAGGTTGAATTTGCATTTGCCATAAAAGGAAAGCATATCACACGATTTTTGTTTTCTATAAATCAACTATTAATGTCAAGGCGACAGTAATTTTATTGGGCCAGCTTGATGCATTTCACCGTCTAAATATGTCATTTATCGATGATTAAGCTCCTGCTGAAAGGGAGAAGCATAGCTTGCGAAAAGTTATCGACAATGTCATGCATACAAAGGACATAATATCATATTTTCCCTTCTTTTTTCATCAGCTCTTTCTTTCGCCAAACACGTTGCATGTGCCAATTTATCTTCACATTTTAGGACAGTTCTTTTACTGAGTAAACTTTCTTTGTTACAACTAAATCATTATTAGCTCATCAATGTTTTAGCCGGGAACGTTTGAGTTTTGCATCTAGTTTAAATCTTAAACAAATCACAGAAGAGTTATAATGACAGGACCAGTAAGAAGTGCCCTGTATTTGTTTGTTATTGTTCCAATGCAAAATAATTTCAAAGACTTATTTTTTAAGTCAAACTTTCGTCCACAGTTGTTCGAGATTCCAGCAACTTGTTACCATGGCAACTTAAATCAAGAGTGATATTGACACAATGTAATAATGGGAATGGGCTTATATCCTATTTAATAAATAAGGGGGATGATTATATAACGAACTACTGTATGCGAATTTGCCACTGTTCTGCACCGTACTGTAAGACGCGAACAGCGCAACTTGCAGATGATGCGACGAGAAGTATAAAGAGACTAATGAAGAAAATAACAACACGGTACGTGCGAACCCGACACACACACTCACTCCCACACGTGTTCCACATTGTGCGTGAGGGTGAGCGGAGTGTGTGGGTGTTAGGGGCTTCCCCCAAAATCCTTCTTCCAACAACACGGTGACATCACAACGGCGTTTGAAATCTTCGCGCACTGGACCGAGATTCCCCCCAACAAGAATTATAACCGCGGAGTGCATAACAGAGGAGAGAGAGAAAGAGCAATGCACATTATATGTGCTACGTGGGATGCAGGCATATAGCGGTTCGCTATGTTTTTCGAAGATAGTCGAGGGTTCGTTTTATATAGTGCATGCACAATGCGTATAGGATAGCACACAATGCATTTTCCAAGCACTATTGTATAATGCACGTATAGGCGACCAATACACCTCCAAATTTCCATTTATTTTTCGTTGAATTCATATCGCCCTCTCCAAAATAGGCCTATTTGCATTTCTTCCTATGTAGCAGGGGCGGGTCCACAATGATTGTGAGCAGTGGCGTAATGAGCAACAAAAAACATTTTTTGAGGGGGGGGGGGGGGCAGAAAGAAAAAACAACAGAAGATCATGTCATTTCAGCAACATTTGTCAATCACTGGTATCGAAATACGAATAAACCATTTGAATTTTATTGGAGGGGCATCCCCCCCCCCACCAGAACACCAATGAGTGTGAGAAAAGCAGAGGCCGGGGGAGGGGGGCACACCGCCGAATATTAGCTGTCACTATCTAGGGTAGGCTTATATTTGTTGGTGTACTGAAGTAAAGAAATGCCGTATTGGGTTTAAACTTAAAAATGGGCACAGTGGTTTGTGCCCCCCCCCCCCCCCCTCCCGCCATGATTAACATTGCGTGCAATGATCTCGGTTGATTTTCTTGAAATTCATCAATTGAAAATAGTAGGGACTATCAGTAATATCAGTACCGAGAAATAATCAGTCGTATACAGCTACTAAAATATTTCAAAGTGAAGGTTTTAATGTGTATTGAGACAAGCAAATTTTAATTTGAAGAAGACAAAAAATAACATAACAAATTAAACAGTTTCTGAACAATGTAGAGTTATGAAATCATTCCAAGTGAGACTATTAGAACATCTCCACTTGTATTGTGGAATATACGCAATCTATTAGGTTCTTAACTATTGCCTATAGCCACGAGAGAAAATTAAAAGAAAACCCGCAAAATAAAGAATAGTTCAGTCTTTCTCAACAATTATACAGCCATTAAATTATTTAATGGAAAGAATGTAAGAAAACTTACAAAATGTTTTCAAGACTGCAAAAGTAGTTTTGATTGTCTCACGACTTCATCTTTTATTTCCCTTTTACTTGTACGGTGACGTAATCTCAATTCTTTTTTTCAATGCTGTCAGGATTTTAATGAGCTTGTAACCATTATGTTTTTCTTCTCATTCGTTTCATTTAACATCGATTTTCAACATGTATCAAGACTTTCAAATTTTGAATTTGTTCATCTACATTTTCGTACATTTAGATGATGAGGAATAATCTGTCTTTGAAATAGATAGCACAGAACACAATTTTCTGTTTTTTTTATTTATTGTTGTCAACATCACTTTATTAATCAAACTTACAACAAACATTTATTTTTGCTTTTATCCAAACCAAGATAATAATTACCAGGGTAGAATTTCCCATTAAAAAGCCTAGGCCTAAATCAAATTACAGATGCAATGCATTAAAGACATGCTGAACAAAATACATCATAACGATCATACTGTTGCGAAGAAAAAAAAGGATCCATATGGACACGTTTTAAAGAACTGATTTCCATTTGCGATAATTTTGTTATCAAGTACGGGGCAGGGGCGGATCTAGGGGGGGGGTTCGGCGGTTTAACCCCCCCCCCTGGGCGGCCAAGTGGAAAACAGGGGAAAGGGGGGGGGGGGAAAGAAGAAAAAAAAGTAAAACAGTAAAACGGCGCGATTTTTGGAAAATCCTGGATGCGCCAAAGGGTCAACCCCCCCCCCCCTTGGCAAAAAACTAGATCCACACCTGCGGGAGTATTTATTGCGATCATACGGAGGCGCGGATCCAGGGGGCGAGCGGGCCTTGCCCCCTGTCCCCCCTCCCCCCAAAAAAGAAAGATGGGCCCCCTGGTAAATAAAGAAAATTGTGACCACAAATTTACTTTTTTATGTTCAAGGGGGGGGGGGGGTGTTGAGTGAACAACAAAAAAGCGCTCACTATGCCGCCACCCCCCCCCCCCAATGAGCGAAATATCGGCCGGCGCGATTTTCAATTTTCCGGGGGCAAAAAAGAAAAAAGAAAAATGAGTGCTCACTACCCCCCCCCCCCCCCCACCCCCATTTAGCTGGGAATATTCTGTCTTTGAAAAAGATTACACAGACCACAATTTTTTTTTATGTTGTCAACATCACTTTATCAATCAAACTTGTTGTGAAGAAAAAAAAAGGATCCATATGGACACGTTTTTAAAAACTGATTTCCATTTGCGATAATTTTGTTATCCAGTACGGGGGTATTTATTGCAATCATACGTTCATATTCATTCACCGTTAAACAGAACATATGTAAAAACAGAAATTAAAGGATAGTTGAGTTCTGTCTTCAGATCGCAAATGCCTTCAAAGTGCGTGGTTATTGCTCTTATTCTTATCTATGACATTTCTAGTGCCTTTTTAGAACCTAAAATTGCTAAGAAGGTAATTTTAAACCCCAAAATGTGTGAAATTTAGCCAATACGATCATACTAATTCAGCTCCGCTTTCCCCCAAAATACGGTGACCGTTAATCAATAAGTAATAACAATACATCGGCCGGCTGATTGTGCGTAATATAACCAACACGAAAAAGCCAACAAAAATGCCAATATCGGCATTGACTGAAATACAACGTAAAAGGCGTTTTTTTTTTTTTTTTTTTTTTTTTTTTTTTTTTTTTTTTTTAACGGCTTTCAACGGCTGGTTCAATTTATCTAATATTTGAGGTGGTACACAAGTATTAGAAATCGTTATATTTATGGGTATTTCAGCCGTCTCTGAACCGATTTTGATCAAACAAAGATGATTTTGTCATTCAAATTGTATGTTCTTTCAAATTTGACAGTCAGTTTTGTAACAGGATGTGTAACAAACGACGTTGGAGGTTATGGTATTATTTTCTTACAATTTACGTCCTATTTATATGATAGAGCGGATAACTGAATTTTGTTTACGATAGAGATAGGAATCAGCTATATATTGCGTATTTTTATTTCATGACTTGTCATTACATGAGTTGTATTAAAGGCATCGTTTAACAATGTTAAATCTGAGATGCACGGCCCTACGTGTTATCAGTGTCTGAGACATGGTGAAATATTGAAGCCCGGCCTAAACAACATTGCGCTTCAAAATGATCATGAAGTGCCTCAAGAAAGTAAAGACATTTGAGTGACCGGTTTTACCATAATCATTTTCCCCAATAGACTGTAGTGTTATAAAAACCGTTAGGAAAACGAGAAATGAAATTTCGATTTCCAATCATAAATATCTTGATAATCGGACAGGCGATCGGCTGGTATAAGTAATGGGATTCCTGACTGACTGAAAGGTTTATAATTATGATTGCAGCATGAGTTAAATCCAGGATTTTGTTTCAGAATCTGAGGCAATGTTACCGAGTCACCTGAAATCTCGAATTAAGGCAACCACGGTATTATGTGTGCAATATAAATTACTGACACTAGCTAGCGATTGCAGTTTAGATAAGCTATTACTAGGAAAATATTAACTTTGAACTTCTGCTCCGTAGCTTTCTACCACAATGGCGTATCCTGGGCCCCATTTCACAAAACTTGTCATCAGTGACCGTTTTGGTTATAAGCTACTGAAATCCGTGCTCCTGATTGGTTATCAGCAGATTTGTCACTGATTTTTGTCATTTGTCATTGAAAAAAGGCTTTGTGAAACGGGTCCAAGAAGGAGGGGAAGATGGGGATGGCATCCGATACATGAGGGTCCCGGGGGGGGGGGGGGGGGGTCTGTGTCTGACCTATTGCAAACCGTATTTATTGTTTCTATTGATAGCCCTCCAACGGAGGGCGGGGGGGGGGGGGAGGGGGGTGTTGTTGTTGTTGGGTTTTAAGGCTGACCAATCTAAACAGATTATTTCTGATTATTTCTGGGTATACCGGTTTCATCTTCATATTTGATACGCCACTACAAGCCCCACCCCCACCCCATGATTAACGAATTTCATACACACTCCGCCATTTCTGCGCTTAGAGAGTGCCAGGACAACCGTTTTTGTATGACACTATAAATATAAATTAATGTAATTTTCTCAATCATTCGTGCCTGATCTATTCATGGAGGGGGTATCAAGAAAGGAAGAAAATGAGAACGAAAGAACGAAAGAACGAAAGAAGAAAGAAATGAAGCAATGAGTTTTAAAGAGAAAAAAAAAGAAAGAACGAACGTAAGATCCTGAGTAAAACTATGTCCAAATTAACAATTTCAAACGCCAATTCTACTGTAGTGAAACGAAATACGAAATAATGGATAGTGGATAGAGTATACTGTTCGATGCGACGTACATTAGCACTGCATTCAGAACATTATCTGCTGATAATAATACAAGCATCTTATGCAGATAAACCAAGTCCATGCATTACTTAACGAACGCATCGACCAATCAGCGCACTTGTATGAGCAAGCAAACTTGACGCGCAATTCTGATTGGTCAATGCCCGTCGAGAAATTTCTCCCACACACGTTGCCGTGCTGGATGTTGTGTGGTCATCAGCGATATGGCTGCCAAAAGGGGGTTCCCCCATGTAAGTAGGATGGGGAATGTTTGTTTGGGTGCGCATTGAAGTTCATCGAACTTTGATTACTATAAAAAGAATCTTCGCTGCATTGATCAGAAGTGCTTCGCTAGCTCACTACGTTTGTGTTGGTGTAGTTCTCCATCTACACACGTCGCGCTTCAAGATACGGCTGACAGCATGTCTCGTCACTCATCAACCTCACTGCATAAAGTGCATGCTATATCTGCTTCGCCTTACCAAGCAAGGAACTACTGGCCTTACGTAGAAATACGGATTCATCAAGAACTTGGGTTAATTTCAAGAATTTAATATATCAATACAAAAAATACAAAAAAAATATATTCACATTTTATATCAGACATGGGTGTAGTACTTGGGTTAATTTCAAGAATTTAATATATCAATACAAAAAATACAAAAAAATATATTCACATTTTATATCAGACATGGGCCTATCGGAGAATTACACTTATGACTTTTCCAATTCATCTAGATCCTTTAACGATGGATTTAAAAAGTGAATACATGGTTAATGAAATATGTCATTTAATCGTTGAATACAGACTTGGAAATATTTTAGTTATGGTTACAATTTTTTAATTTTGTATTTGTGCCACAATTTAAAAGTGTCATCGGATTTCAACCAGCAAAATACTCAGAAAATCTCTTATGTCATGAAACATATGGTGAATGACGAAAACACATCAAGACGGGCGAACATTAAATACTAATCACTCTCGCAAATATGATTTGAACATTGTACATTAATGCAGCCCCGATATCAGCGCAAAGCTCATGTCATGTACACGCATATTTCAAAGGCAATGTGTACTCTATAATACGATACATGTGAGTGTGTGTGTATTCTTCCAATTTGGAGTCACGAGATGGAATGGTTTGTGATTGGTCAGTTGCACTTCTTGTGGGCGCATAATATGGTCAGATGGGGAGTTTCCCTAGACACGTATTCACAGTGTTTTGGTTCAACAAATTTTGATGAAGACCACAAAACATCAACAACGATTCCAAGGTCAAATAAAATGAGAACAAGTTTCTTGTCCTTTAATTAGAAAAAAAAGTAGATACGAGGAGGAGCGATAGAGTCGGTAGAGCAGTGGTCTCGTAATCCGGTGATCCGGGTTCGTACCCAAGGCAATGCACTAGTGCCCTTTGGTAAGGCACTAATCCTCATTACCAGGTCCCTCGGAGAGGACCTAAAGCCATCGGCCGTCTGGATGCTTACTTACAAGCATTTATGCTTTCTTAGCAGTCAGGTAAAATAACCACCACCACCAATCATATCATAACGTTCTCATACATTTTGTATCGTTAGTTTTGCCGTGGCAAGTGACGTGACCATATTACTAGCTTTTGAATTATTATTCTGTTTGCATGTGTGATCGGCAATAGGTATTAAAACTCGATTAGAATGATTATAATCAGGCACGTAGCCACGGGGGGGGGGGGGGACATCCCCCCCACAAAAAAATTCCAAGATCGGTTGAAATTTTTAGACCTCTCCCCAGGACGTCGATCGATTACATGTATGTGCCCCCCCCCCCCCAAAAAAAAACAAAAAACAAACAAACAAACAAACATCAAACGCTGGCTACGGCCCTGATTATAATACATGTAATTATTACTGCAAATGTTTGCCAATAAGCTTTTATCTACCCACGTGAATAAATAACAAAATATAGGCCTATCAGTAAAGAAAAGAAAAAAATTTCAAACGGAAATGTAGTATTTGATAGGGAAAATTATTTTTATCGATTCATCCTTTATATTACGAGACTGGATACCCCGACTTCAATAACAGGGATATTTACTTTTATTATTAAAAAGTTAATGGTGTTTTCAATAACCAACTAAATCATAATCTAGAGCAAACTATTTATTTCAAGAGGGCAAAATCCATGACCTAAACTGTTTTAAGTTTATATAGAGCATCATTCATCTTTGTATATGTTTGTACAAAATGTACATGAATATAGCTTCTATACATGTACATTTCAAATAGGAAATATCAATATCAACTTCTTCTTTTATCGTACAATAGCGGCCCGCCAAAGTATCACTGATTACTTTATATAAGAGTCTGCCATCGTATGCTTCCATGTATGATTTGGAAAAATAACATCATTTACATCAAACGAGGAACATCTGAGAATAGAAATAAATCATGACAGTGTACTAGGCGGGGGGGGGGGGGGGGCGTCAAATGTTAACCGCCCAAATTGTTCATTAGTATGTGTGTAAAATGCTTTTCATCTCGCAAACCTAATTTTAGAGATATTTGTGGCCTGCTTCAATCATTAATTCATTACCACTTGTGTAAAGATAATCTAAGAAGGGCGAAGTTGAATTATAATAGGGACTTTTAGATTTGCGCGGACTGATACGTGTGACGTCCATTGAAGGCAGTGCATTACAAGGACGTCGATCGTAGCAATCCACGTTGTCGTTCGGCAAATCTAAAAGTCCCTAATACTATACGGAAAAGGCACTCACCACTAGATGGCGCTCTTGCACCATATTCATTGTGCTAAATTCGAGCATTTGACTTCTCGGGTCTATACTACTCTCATAGGAACTACATGTACATGTCATGTATATTTATGAAGATTTTGTCATTCAACGTTAATCTTTATGTTTTTGAAGGATGCGCAGATAATGTCCCCACCCCCCCCCCCCGAATCAGAATTTCTTAGCTACATATTTGTCTATTTATGGATTTCTAAGCATACTTTGTTCATGTTTTATTGTAAAATCAGCATCTGAGGAACTAACACTTCAACAAGCTCTGCTTTAAGTTAGTTCCTCTTTTCTCGTGCTATTTTCATTATATTTATCGTTTCATTGCATATTTCTTGTGATATGATTATTCTTATATTATGTTTTGCATGAGAAATAAATCACTTGAATATTAAAAATGAACTGAAGCTAACATCGCCACACAGGAACATTTATAATTAATATCGTTTGCCAACAAGCATTATGATAAAATATGCCTACATATAGAATATCACGTAACAGCAATAGTAGCCAAGTTTCGAGCGCCATTAGATTTTTTTAATTTTTTTTTAGCCAATTAAACATTACAACAACAACAAAATTAGATCACTTTTGAATTTTATTATTATTATTGCCTTCTTGCATCATTAGGACGTGCACAGTGAAACCTGCTTGAGTGACCCCCTGTACTGTATTTTAAAAATTTCCCTTGAACAGACTTTGCCATTGATATGTGAATTACAGCAACATGTACACAAAGACCGCCTGTCTATTAAAGGTAAAGACCAGTTATGGTCATGCGATTGCATTGTGAAAGAAACGTTGTGGAATCGATCAGAAAAGGTTGATCATCTAGCATCTAGCATCTGCAAGGTTCTGGAATCATCAAAATGATAATAAATTTGGCCCATTCTTCGAAAAGTTACAAGCACTATACACAGAAAGATGTATATGGGACTACCCTATATCTCTCACAGACCATGAGAGAAACAAATTTACCAAATATATGAATTAGTAGGCGGTTTCCCGGCAAATTTTTTATCATCATGTATTAGTCAAAACATATTCTTTCACATGATTGGTAATGAGAGCTTCCATTTCATTCTTTGAAATTGGGGCGTTTCCAATACTGGTCTTTACCTTTAAGACCAAATTTCTTGTATCCCTTGAGCGGTCTTTATAGACAGGTTTTCAAAGTACTCAATAGTTTAATGGAACTGAACAAGTCAACATTCTATTCTCTGTGGAAAAGGGATCAAGAGGGGGTTGGGGGCATTGGGATATTTTAATGGGTGGCATAGTATGAGTCCATCTACTGAGACAACAGGGGGGGGGGGGGGATGTTTTCCTCCTCTGGAAATGAAATGCGAATTTACAATGTTTATTGATAAGGGGGGGGGTCAAGGCGTTTATTTTTTCATCCTCTTCACTCTTTCTTATCCCTTTCTTTTTTAATGTTTCGCCTTATTTTCCTTTCAATTTATTTTCCAACAATCGATAGGGGAGGAGCACATGCCCTCATGCTGCCCCATGTAGCCACTCTAATTGTTTGTAGTGTATGATACATAGAGTGTATTCAACTCAATGTAGAATTACTGATCAGCATTTCACATAAAGACACTTAAAAGTGCATTATTTAGTCAAGGTTTGCCCAAAACTTTATGCTGCGTGTACACTATAGGCATGACTTCTCCCCACCCAAACACACACACACCCGCGCACAACCGAACGCACACGCAGACACACATACCAATTTATAGCACCATATCTTCTCCTCAATTGCTTTAAAACCCAATCAAACAACAACAACAAATCATCCACCTTTTATATAGGCGTAAACACACAGTTTGGAGGTTGAATATGAACAATGTAGATTACTACACGATCTCACACACACCCTTACCACTGCGCCCCACATAAACACATATGTCATATCATCTACCAAATTTCTGACAGTTATAATGCTCCAAAAAGAATTTCTTACTTTGTCTAAATGGTCTAGAATAAAAGTACACAATTATTTTTTACATGATTTTTCATTAGTATATCCTTTATTTAATCAATTAAAGCGACGTCATTGAATGAATATGATTTTTTCCCCATATTTTTTCCCTCCACATGGATTTTATTGATTTTCATTTTAATGAATATGATAATGCGATAATGATATCTAATATATCTGCATAATATAGCAAGTTTGTCTGTATTTTAATTACACTTTATAATCAATCAACGAAAAAAAGACTTCAGAGGAGTTGCATTCACATCTCTGGCAGTCTGGAGACAACCCTGTCAGTGATACGAACAAAATAAATGACACACCGGAGCAAGCACAAGGAGGGCGAGATTCTATATTCAGTATTCTGATATGACTTAAATATACATGAATGAAACGCTTGCATGAAAAATGTGCTATATTTAAATATAAAACCAGTATACATGAATGATATGTATATGTATTGATTTGTTCGTACATTACATATCATTGAAGTCAGCCATTTTGGAAAAAATGGACTTTGGGGCAATTTCTATAGTGGATCACACTATCTGGTGCGTAAATGATTGAAGCCTAATCAAATTCAAATTCAAATAATTGACTAAACTCAATCCTGGCATGATAAGATAACATTATTATCAAATCAAACAGACAAAAGAAAAACAGAACTTAATATGTTAGATAGAAAGAAAATAATTAAACAACGCAAGAAAACAAAGGAAATTTGAATCTAGACTATGTACTTATGGTCGCATAACATTCAATAAAAATTAGTATATCGCTATTATCAAAATCGAAACAAAAAAACAGTCATGACCATTGCAGCATGTAGAATATATAAAGAGAAGCCTCAACAACACAAAGGCAAAATATAAAATGTCGTTGATTTTGTTTTCTAATTTTAATTAGGCAAACGTAAGAACAAGATGTGTGTGTCATTCAACTAATTTGAAGCATCAACCCGACTCTGACATGAGTGATTAGATAGATGGATTGAGCCTTATTTTTTTTAAGGATGTGTGAAATCTGAAGCGTTATTCCAACTTGACTTTTTAAAATGTAAGTTCACACCTGGTTAGGGTGGGGGTCAATTTGACAGGTCCCTCAGTTCGCGGCCATGTATGATCATTAAACGCAAACGTTTGCAATATATAATACTTTATTTCAACACTCTTAATGTAAATGGCCATTACGCAACCACAGTTGAAATATTACAACAACTTAATATAATACAAACATTACAGTATATATCGTGTTATGTACATGATCATTGATATAAAAGTCCCGAAACGCCTTTTCTACAACCATACTATGGCTTAATACAAATATATACTCCGGTATTGTTGTATTTTTGATTTGTGTAGAAGTTCAATTTAAACAACCTTGATACCTCATGAACACAAATTCAAGAACTTGTTTGACAAGCACCTTGTAAAAGTTACTGTCTGCAATTCAATGGAGAATGTTGATTATTACATTTTTCATACAGGATTGTACGATTGGTTTTTGAACTATGACAACATCGAAATTATATGCATGTTAGAAACGTTGAATAATCTAAAATGCAGTCGAGGCAGCAATTAAAAAATCGCGAAACAAATACAGAAATTACTATAGATAATATATACAATACTAAATACAACAAATGAAAACGTAAACAAAATATATACAAATACCAATTCCTTTGGCAGACTGAGCCATAAAGGACCATATCAACTGAAATAAACTATTACAAGGAAAATAATACAGATACAAATCATAACGATATGCAATTTTGCTGAAAACTGTGCATGGTAGGAAAACACTGCACGCACACGTGGCACATGTGGGATATCTATCACACGTGTGTCATCAAAACATGTTACAAAGACTGAAGTTACTTTGTCATTTTTTGAATATGTTAACATTTTTATGAGCAGTCATCTTAAAGTAGCATTGCTCCAATGATACTCTTCCGCCTAATGACAAAAATGAAAAACTCAGAAATCAAAGTTAGCATATTCCACACAACTTATGATTGTTGCAATACAACATAAAAAGTGTTCATACAAGTTTACAATAGCAAAATTATCCGAAGCTTATTATTATTTTATGTACCTGATCCAGGGAGGTGAAAGAAAAGGAGGCGAAACTCTTGTAATTTATTCAAACGCATTCTTGAGTTCTAAAGCGTAACAATGGGATGTGTAACATTCCACTTGGCTTTGAAGTTCCATGCTCCGAACCGCGCTTCCACTGCGGGGACTTTCGGAAGCCAGGCACCAGTTTTACATTTATTACAAAATATTAAATTACCGGCAAAATTTCAGTGTAAATCAAAAACTTTATATGGGGATTTTATTGGGAATAGTGCATGAAACAAATTTTCAAATTTAAAACTCCGTCCTTCCTTTATTTTGTGTGCCAGAGTTGGTAAAAGAAAAATTACATCCTGTCAAAAACTCAATATTTTAGGATGATGCGCTAATTTGTGCATGCTTTAATGTCCCGTTATTTGATCCATGGTTTACAATCTTCAATAACATTAAGTTTGCTAATGCGTGTTTTCGCGTGTTTTTTGTATTTTTCAAGTTTAAAAAAGGATGAAAGTACACAAGTTTGTGTTCGCTTTTTCTACTCTTTACACATTCAACAATGGATGAGAAATCATTGGAAGGGACAGCGAACAGTTGCAGTGATACCATTTTCTGATGTAGGAATTCTAACTCCTGAAATTTCATGCGCTCTTTTATCTCACCACCTGGTCAACAGTTGCAGATTAGCGCATAACTTTTCGGCGGCTTGGAGCATGGGGTCAAAGGAGAGCGGCTTGATTCCAGTCCTTCTCTATCACGTCCCCGCCTGATCGTTGTGGCAATATAACTGGAGAAGTGTTCATACAAAACTTAGAGTCATGATAGTAAAGCACATATTACGTAATGTACATGTTCATTGCAACAATAGAACAGAAAAAATGATTTATAGAACCTTGCAATAAAGAAAATATCCTCTGAAATGATCAAACTATCTTATACACGTGATTGTTATTTGTAGCCATACATCTCCAACAGTTTTTATACAAACTTATAATAACACTTATATTTGCTTCAGTTATCACCTAATATACGTGATCATTGTAACAATAGAACTGAACAGCATTCATAAAACCTTGCAATGAAGAAAATATCTTCTGTAATTAATGGCTTTTGATCAACGCTCAAAATACACGGGGGCGGTGGGCGATTCGCCCCCGTGAGCTCCATAATCGCCCCCGTCAGGTTGCTCACGGGGGCGATTGCAAAATTAAAAATCGCCCCCGTGGAAATATAAAATAAAGATTATCTTTTCTGATATAACTTTAACACAATATTGAGTATCAATTTTCAAACCTTAAACCAATGAAAAGGAACTTAGATGGCGGTATCTCTCCCATCTCTATGAGTATTACCAATAAAAACAACGGAAGCTCGCAGTGCAGCTAGTGCGGCCGTCAGCAATGACTATACTTCGCCGGTAGTACCGTTGTGCACGCTGACGCCCAATATCTGCTGGAGCTGGAGACGATCGCGCAAGGACTGAAACATGGAAAAGTTTTTCGTTGTGAAAAGTGTGAATCCTCTGAAATCTGGTGATTCTAAAAGACCAGCAAATAATGTACTTCAACCAGTAAATCAATATTGAGAAGAAGAAAAAGACCAAAAATGTTGCAGGGGCGGATCTAGGCGGTTTAGGGGGTCACAAGTTAACCCCGCCCCCCCTCCCCCTTGGGCTGCCAAGTGAAAATGTGATGCGCATAGAAAAATGCCATCATGTGTCCAGTCCTACAAAGAATTAGTAGATGTCAGTAGATGCCAGGAAAACATCACTTACGGAGGTTCAAAATAGCAACAACAAATATCGCCTCGCCGCTACGCGGCTCGTGGACGACTGGCGGACGATGCTCCACTTGGTTCCCCCCACCCTTAGCAAAAAGCTAGATCCGCCCCTGTGTTTTGGAAGGATATGGTAAAGACTAAAAGTAAAGAAAGAATGTAAATAAGGTTGCTCCGAATAATGAGGAGGAAATTATTTGCAGAACGGGAAGAAATGGAGAGAATGTCATCACGGGGAAAAAAATCAATATCAGCTTTGTAACAAGTAAATTTCTAAGAGGGAAAATGCCGACTTAAATAAATGATAATGATAAAATAACAAGGAATTTAGGATTTTCATGGGTTCCAATTCAATAGAAATTTGTATTAAAATAAGAGCCCCCGTCAGCACTAAAAGTGCCCCCGTGAGAAGGCTCACGGGGGCTCTTTTTTTTTTGGAAGAGCCCCCGTGGACAAAAAATTAATTTGAGCCCTGCTTTTTATACATAACCAATGTATCAATACAAATGAAGCACTATAGTCATGTGTCCTCATGGTAATAGATATTGGGTCCGGGATTATTATCTAATTAACATGATTATTCTAGCAATACAAATTGAAAAGCTTTCAAACCACCAGAACTGACACAGTGTTTTAACAACCTTACACTAAAGGAAATATCCACTGCAATTGTCATCAAATGTAAATTAATATGTACATGAGTATTGTTGTTACAGAACTGACACAGTGTTTTAACAACCTTACACTGAAGGAAATTATCGACTGCAATTATTATCACATGTAAATGAATATGTACATGAGTATTGTAGTTACAGAACTGACACAGTGTTTTAACAACCTTACACTGAAGGAAATATCGACTGCAATTATTATCACATGTAAATGAATATGTACATGAGTATTGCAGTTACAGAACTGACACAGTGTTTTAACAACCTTACACTGAAGGAAATTATCGACTGCAATTATTATCACATGTAAATGAATATGTACATGAGTATTGTAGTTACAGAACTGACACAGTGTTTTAACAACCTTACACTGAAGGAAATATCGACTGCAATTATTATCACATGTAAATGAATATGTACATGAGTATTGTAGTTACAGAACTGACACAGTGTTTTAACAACCTTACACTGAAGGAAATTATCGACTGCAATTATTATCACATGTAAATGAATATGTACATGAGTATTGTAGTTACAGAACTGACACAGTGTTTTAACAACCTTACACTGAAGGAAATATTGACTGCAATCGCTATAACATGTAAATGAATATGTAAATGAGTATTGTAGTTACAGAACTGACACAGTGTTTTAACAGCCTTACACCAAAGGAAATATCGACTGCAATTATTATCACATGTAAATGAATATGTCCATGAGTATTGTAGTTACAGAACTGACACAGTGTTTTAACAGCCTTACACTGAAGGAAATATTGACTGCAATTATTATCACATGGAAATGAATATGTACATGAGTATTGTAGTTACAGAACCGACACAGTGTTTTAACAACCTTACACTGAAGGAAATATTGACTGCAATTATATTCCTATGTACATCGTCATTTTTAAAGGATTCAAGATTCGAAGATTCAAATTATTTTATTTATCATGCAAAACATAATATACTGAAATTGCAATGTTATTTGCAATTTAATATAAATATATTACCACAAATGAAACAAGGCACATATAATAGTAATGGCACGAGAAAAAGGAACTAAATAGAAGCAGAGCTGATGTATCAGTTCCTCAGAAACTTTTTTACAATACGTCTTGATCTAATAGGTCTCTAAGGCCCTACACACAAACAAACGGAACTAAGTATGGTGAGTAAAAATCGTAGCCAACTCATTCAGTCGAGAGAATATATCTAATAAATGCATTATTTTACACATTTGGTGAAGACACCACCTTTCTCTTAGTGAAGGATCAGCGGTAGAAAAAGGGCCGTAAGAACGGCGATATAACCTGACTGACTGAGTAATTGAAGCATATTACTCACTAGTTGAGTTGGAGCGATTTACTCACAACATTAGGTTAAATAACTCACTTATTCAAAATACTCATTTGCCATGTTACTCTAATGTCAAATTAACAAAACTCATTCCTGTGCGTTATTAAACTCAATTTAAAGAGTTAATGCACTCAGTTAAGTGTGTCACTATAGTGTCAACGTTTATTTGCCTATTTGAGTAAGATTACCCAAATATTTCTTTGTGTGTACGTGTTTTAACGACATTGCGCTCTTTTACTGTATTTTCATGTTACGTAAAGGAGGTTCAATCGAAAGGATAACACGTTTGAATAAATTAGAATTTCCTTATTCATGTCATTATGATGGAGCGGTTTAAATGTTACTTTTTAACATTTGGTGGGTGTTTTAAGTGAAGAAAGTCACATTTTCACACGGCCCTCTGAAACCGATTCTCGCAGGCTATATATGGTTCACTTCACATATTCCTATGTTGAAGTTGGCGAACGTGTACATCCTTTTTCTTTGAAAGAGCGCATCTGATGGGTAGGAATGGGCTAATACGATCGAGGGGACAATTTTTTATAACGCAGGAGTTATGTGCGCGCTAAGGGAGCTTTAGAATACCAATTTAGATGTATATTACCGCTCACTTAACTTGAAGACTTAAAAGGAAAATGAAGTGTACTTTCAGAATACCGACTGGATGTTTACTACAACTCGCTTAACACCAAGACTTAAAAGGAAAGTAAAGTGAGCTTTCAAAAGAATAGCTCTGGTAGATTGATAATTTTTTCGAAATGTTGCCCAAACCAAATATAACAACACGTTAGGGATGCAGAATGAGTATTACACGAAACAAAGAACATAACAAATAAACAGAGTATATAGATTTTTACATACGTGGTTATTTACACAACATCTACAAGTAAGCGTTGTGATGTTTAGCCCCCATAACAGAAAAAATCGTTATATCCTGGGTTATAAGCTACAGCGAATGGTACGCAGAATATGATGTATACGACTAACACATTTATAAATAATGAGCGTTTACACACGAAATATATTTACTTTGCGTTAAGAGGTTCATCAACCATCGCGTGACTTACAGAAGAAGAAAAACAAAACACTGAATAACTTATACAAGCCAAGCTTGTATAAATATCAAGCGTTAACAATATGGTGACGAACGATTACGGAGTGTCGTGGTCGAGTGGTTTAAGGCGCTTGACTGTAGATGCGAAGGTCGAGGGTTCGAATCTCGACACGGCACTAATATCCTTTGGCAAGATATTTACCTGCACTTGCTATTCTCCACCCAGGTGTTAAATGGGTACCCGGTAGAATGCGAACGTTCATGTGGTTAGACGAGCAAGTGTGCGCCTGTAAAATGGCGACTGGCTGGAATGCTCCCCAGGGAGTGGAAAATGTGCACACATTGTGTGCGGGTAAGCCTGAATCCGATGACCGGGGTAATAATATATCCGTAAAGCGCTTAGGCACATCGTTGGATCGGTGTTTTGAGCGCGATATAAAAAAACGGATTATTATTATTATTATTATTATTATAATGTATTTCTGCTGACAGTTGACCATTTATTATATGGTGTTATTAGACGACATCCGTCTTGTATAACACAACAGGGGGTCACTGATTATTAAAGTAGAAGGTACGTGACAGGGATGTATTATATTATTTTCACGCTGCCTCCCCCTTCTCTCTCTCCATCTCTCTCTCTCTCTCTCTCTTTTCTGGTTTTACACCTAAACCAAGCACTTGTCTACCAGTCCTCCTGCTTCTGCCTGGTTGAGGATCGCCTTTAAGTCCTTTCTTGTCCGAGTTGATGCAGTTTTCCATTTTTGAAGGAGGTGTATGTACTGCTCAGTTATCCCTTTATGATCATGTCTGATACATTCAGCGATGCTGAAATCGATGGAAAGAGCAACGTAAAGAGGGCTCCACAGATTAGGTGGCAGGAGCCTCGCTAGTTTCAGGATATTCGCATCTGTCACTTCCTGTTCATCCAATTCACTGAAATTAAGAAGTACAATTGTATAATGCTTAGGCATAAAGTCACTGATTTTTGTTTACCCCCCCCCCCTTCCAGAGAAGAAGTAAATCTTAACTCTTCCAAATTGTACTGGGAAGTGCACTTGCAAGAGAACGAGAACTGAAATTGGCCTGGATAAGCGTGCTTTTAACCATGGACCTACTACGTTTAAAGAAACAGTCAAGTAGCCACAATTGTTGGTAAGGTGTCTCTTCAAGTGTCCTTCTCGAATTGATTTTCGAGATTTCTGGCTTTCAGATATTCAAGAAGAGATTTAAAGCAAAGGCCGACTAATGAGAGGAATGAAGTCTAAAAGTTACGAGAAGTGGAGGATTCGTTCTTTTAAACCTCTCCCTCACAATTTAGAAACTGATTTATTGTTCACTTGGACTCCCTAATCTAAATTATTGTAGGCCTGTTAAACCGACGTATATAAGACTGCAGTCGTATCCGGACGATTGCCCCTTGGACAACTACCCCGGGCATCTTCTTCCTGGACAATTACCCTGGAACTTCAGGGTCAATGTATGAAAATACTCATACAGTAATCCCTCTGGTGTTTTTTAGCTTTTACATTTTTTAAATATTTACTTTTAGCTCTTACCGTTTAACACTGAACCAGCCCCCCCCCCCCCCTAAGTATGGTAAATTGAAAATAATTATTCAGGCACATGTGGGGAGAACTCATGGTCTTTTCTTACTTTTTTGTTCTCTCGTCAAGGTCAAATATATATGCATCTGATGATGAAATATTTTATCCACTAATTTGTAAACAAATACTCAGATGCTTTGCTCGCTCGCACAGTTTAGAAACCAGGTAGTTGATATTCAGGCAAAACACATTAGCCCCGTACATTCATGGATGTATGTTTAATTCAGTGACCCGCAACATAAAATTCATATACAAGATAGGAGGAAAACCTGAGCTTTGTGAAAGGACTGTGTTTTACCGCATTTTTGGTTTTCCCGCCCAATTTTATATATTTGTCACTAAAATCAATGAAGATGCATTCTTATTCACGCATTATCGTCTTCTGATCGATATCAGTCGTTCAAAGTTAAAATCCGGGCAATGGAATTTATTTGGAGACACGCGAATGAATCTATGAGCATTCAAATTAATTTTTTGGCAAAATTTGTATAGTTTAGGGCATTCCAATATTTGTTATCCGCATTAGATTTATTTTTATGTCATTTACATAGAAGGTAGGTGGAAAGATGTCTCCGAAAAGATAACCTCGATGTTTTTAATCTAATTTCATCTGGGAGATCATTCCACAGTTTTGTTCCTACAAAAGAAATACAAAATTGCCCTTGCGTTGTTTTACATTTTGGTTGATAAAGTGAGCCACTTTCTTTTCTCCTAGTTGCATATCTGTGCTGTATCATCTGACAATAATCCACTAAAGAGTGTGGTAAAACACCTTTTTACCAAATCGTACATGAATGTTGATACAAGAAGTTCTTGAAGTTGAAAAATATTTAAAATGTTTAGACTTTGAAAAAGAGCTTTGGAGTCTGTTCTAAGTGTCCTGAATGTAATTGCTCTCATTGCCATTTTTCGACTTAAATATATACAATTTAGATTACTTTTGTATATGCTCCCCCATACTTCTACTCCATAAGAGAGGTGAGGCTGTATACAAGCCTTATATAATAACACAAGTATATTCTTGGGAACAAAATTTCTCAGTTTAAACAGAATACCTACTTTCTTTCTGATGCATTTGTTTATTGTCTGAATATGTTCTTTCCATGAAAGGTGACAATCAATTTCA
This sequence comes from Strongylocentrotus droebachiensis, assembly GCA_035222895.1. Classification (NCBI taxonomy): domain Eukaryota; kingdom Metazoa; phylum Echinodermata; class Echinoidea; order Camarodonta; family Strongylocentrotidae; genus Strongylocentrotus; species Strongylocentrotus droebachiensis. Next base: position 156,819 of record JAVYIG010002345.1, read on the forward strand.
ATTCCTACGAATGATGCAACGGATGAACGGATACCTCTTTAATATCTGATCTTGATATTCTCACAGATCCTTTTTTGTCTATTGATCTACCTTTGGATTTCATAATCATATAGTTTGTTTTCTGTAGGTTAATTGTGACTTCATTTGCATTACACCATTCCTGCACCTTCATTAAATTTTCACTTACAATTTCTAAATCAATTTTCGTGAACATGTATCCAGCATTCGTGTCGATGGGTTTTATGGTTTTGTATAATAACCTGTATCTGTACATGCACAGATAATTATTTCCGAACTGGCAGATTAATAAAGAATTTCTTACCTTGAAATTATCATCTGTCGGACAACTTCATTGGTAACATAGTGGATTGGTAGTTTGCCTTCACTATCCCTTATGTCCAGCTTCGCGCCGTGCTCCAGAAGGAATAATACCAAAGCCTTTTATGAAATAAAATACCAGGTGTATCAAGAGAGGTTATCAAAAACAAAAAGAAATATGCAGTGGTAGTTTGTATGTTTATATACAGGTCATTTAAAAGTTTGATGGTTAAAACATCATTATTTTCCATCGATGTTTTAGTTGACCAATCAAGTATGGGAACCATCGCAGCCAATATATTAAATTACACGTTTATTTCCAATCGAAACCAAAAAGCACCATCAAACTAACAATCTGCCTAATAACTTCGATTGATCTTCTGTTCATCTTGATTGATAAATTTGCCGGCCAGTTTCTCGTACTGACGTTCGTTAATTACCCCCAAAAAGGATGGAAAGGGGTGAATGCTTTTGTCATCAATTTTTTTAAAGATCTGTACCCACTGAAGCTTTCATGGCACGCATGTTACCATCTAGGGCACTGGGCGGTTCTCGATGCATGGAGGGATATAGGAGCATCGGCAAAAAGGGATGTAACAATTCCTTTCCATTTCACCTTTTTCAAGGATTAATGCTTTAATCCAGTTACACCGAGAACTTAATCCCCTATAATCATGATAACGGTGAATCGAATATAAGCCTAGTAATTATGGAATCTTTTTCTCAACGGATAGAAAGGGTTTGGCTTTGAGCATTTAGCCTTGACTGTCACTTGTGTTATACAACTGGTACCATGCTACCAACAAAATTTATCTTTAATTATGAGTTCTGATTGTTCTGACATGACTGTTCAGTCACTATGCAGGGACAAGCTCTAAATCACAAGTGAACACTATTAAACCTCAGCTTAAGAAAAGTGGATGGCATTAACATAATTACGATTTTCTTCTTGCAGACTAGCTTATCAGTTGTCTGTGCTAGGTGAGATTTTAATCGTCTTTACCTGTTGGGGTCTCCCTTTTGTTTGCTGTTTTCTGCCCTTGTGATCAGAAAGTATGATGGCTTCATGAAGACAGGTCTTTCCATTGAGCGACTGGATGTTCAAGGAAGCTCCATGGGAAACCAGCGACTCGACAACCGGTTTGTGGCCATTTTGAGTGGCGAGGTGAATGGCAGTCAATCCTTCATCATCACGGTGATTAAGAATCCCAGTTACCTATATACCAAACAATAATAATTAATGAATTAAAACATAATGTATACATCATTAAATATAGGCATATTCCTTTTGAAAGAGCACGGGTAGCACTCCATAATAACGCGAACTTTCAACTATCTTTGAAAGGCTAAACAATTATTAGTCTACACCTTGTGGAATATGAATGTGATTATAGCTAAGCCCAGAAATATATCAATTCGAAAAAAACTCAATTTAGCTATGTTTGCCTTCAATACTTCCTATTTATTAACTTGTAATTTGATGCTTTTTTAAATTATTATTCAAATTGGCTCCTCACTATATAGAGGAAGAATTTATTACACACCTCTGCACGTTTTGCTAAGATGTCGGAAGAGTTGGCACTTCCTTCCATTGAAGATAGATGGAGTGGGGTCTGTCCATTGGCATCTGTAACATCAACTAGGGCTCCTTCCTCAAGCAGGACCTTGACAATATCGAAGTCACCCTTCATAGCAGCAATGTGCAAAGGAGTGTAGCCATTTATGTCATCCATATTCACATTTATGTCTTGCGATAGCAAATAACTTGTGACACAAAGATGGCCTTGTTCTGCAGCTAGATGTAAGGCTGTCCAACCATCTAGTTTAGCTTCATTCACTTTTGCCCCGTCCTCCACCAAACATGTTGTAACATCAACATGTCCATTTGCAGCGGCCAAATGTAATGCAGTCGATGCTTGTTTCGTGCCCTTATTCACATCAGCACGATTTTGAAGTAGACACTTGGTGACATCAAGGTGGCCATTCTGTGCAGCAATATGTAAGGCAGTCCAACCATCCTTATCTTCCCTTGTAACATCGGCTCCATGGATAAGCAGAGAGTTTATGACATCAAGTTGACCATTCTGTGTTCCGAAATGCAAGGCCGTCGAACCTCTGTCGATGGTTCCTCGGTTGATATCAGCTCCTCTGGTAATCAGAAGATCTGTGATTTGACTATGGCCCATGAATGCCACAACATGTAAGGGAGTGATATCATGAATATTTCCCTTATCTATTTCAGATCCGTTGCTGAGCAGATAATCGACGAGATGAAGATGTCCCATTTGTGCAGCAAAGTGAAGAGCAGTCCAACCGACAGCATTGGCATCATTCACATCAGCCCCTTGACTTACCAGATATCTAGTCACTCCTAATCTGCATCGCTTAACAGCAACGTCCAATGGGGTGCACCCGACTGTGCGTCTCGGTTTACTAAGAATCCAATCTCTGATATTGTGTTCATATGGATAATTTGGGCTATGCAAGGCAATCATTTCACTCCGAGTAGTCTGAGCTACATCTCCATCTTGCCCGCGGGCGCTTTTGGTTTCAGTCAGGGGATAGTGTTCGTAAGCAGTCTGTAGTATGGAGAATGTGTCGATTGGTGCATTATTTGTACCAGGTAAATATTTATGCAAACCTTTTACGAATTCATAATGACCATAACGTGTATCAAAGTGTAAAATGACTGAATCACTCTCACTTCTCTTATCAATTTCAGCTCCTTGACTTCGCAGGAGTTTTGCCGCATCAAGGTTACCGATATTTGCAGCCATATGCAAGGCTGTGGTTCCATCTACATTAACTGCATTCACCTGTGCTCCTCGATTGATCAAATATTCTATGACTTCCCTGCTTCCTCCATTAATAGAATAATGTAGGGCAGTACATCCCATGTCATTCTGCTTATTCACCTCGGCGCCTCGTCCGATGAGACATTTCAAGACATTGATATGTCCATATAGTGTTGCACTATGCAAACTTGTCCTACCAAACGAATTGCTGGAATTTATATCCACTCCTTGACTAAGCAGATATTCCACAAGATGGAGATGCCCATTTATTGAAGCAATATGGAGGGCTGCCCAACCGAACGTATCGGCCCTATCAACCTCTGCTCCTTGACTAATGAGGGCCTTCACCTCATCAATGTCACCTCTCTCTGAAGCAGTATGCAACTCTGTGAAAGAGATCGTGTGGTCTAGCTCTATGTGTGATGTCATGCCTAACAAGTAATTGGCAGCAAGAGCACGACCAAAGGCGGCTGCTCGTACTAAAGCAGTATGACCAACATTATCAGCCTTATTCGAATCGGCTCCTTCACTGATGAGATATTTGGTGACATCAAGATGACCCCTATGAGCTGCAACGTGTAATGCAGTCTCACCCTCATTATTTCCCCTATTCACCTCAGCTCCTTGACTGATGAGATATTTGGTGACATCAAGATGACCATTCTGAGAAGCACTGTGTAATGCAGTCCAACCCTTACTTTCTCCCCTGCTCACCTCAGCTCCTTGACTGGTCAGATATTTGGTGACATCAAGATGACCATTCTGAGCAGCCAGGTGTAATGCAGTCCAACCCTCATTAGTTCCCCTGTTCACCTCAGCTCCTTGACTGATAAGATATTTGGTGACATCAAGATGACCATTCTGAGAAGCACTGTGTAATGCAGTCCAACCCTCATTTTTTCCCCTGTTCATCTCAGCTCCTTGACTGATAAGATATTTGGTGACATCAAGATGACCATACTGAGCAGCAAGGTGTAATGCAGTCATACCCTCATTAGTTCCCCTATTCACCTCAGCTCCTTGACTGAAGAGATATTTGGTGACATCAAGATGACCATTCTGAGAAGCACTGTGTAATGCAGTCCAACCCTTACTTTCTCTTCTATTCACCTCGGCTCCTTGACTGATGAGATATTTGGTGACATCAAGATGACCATTCTGAGAAGCACTGTGTAATGCAGTCCTACCCTCATTAGTTTCCCTATTCACCTCAGCTCCTTGACTGATGAGATATTTGGTGACATCAAGATGACCATTCTGAGCAGCCAGATGTAATGCAGTCCAATCCTTACTTTCTCCCCTGCTCACCTCAGCTCCTTGACTGGTCAGATATTTGGTGACATCAAGATGACCATACTGAGCAGCAAGGTGTAATGCAGTCCTACCCTTACTTTCCCCCCTGCTCACCTCAGCTCCTTGACTGGTCAGATGTTTGGTGACATCAAGATGACCATTCTGAGCAGCCAGGTGTAATGCAGTCCAATCCTTACTTTCTCTTCTATTCACCTCGGCTCCTTGACTGATGAGATATTTAGTGACATCAAGATGACCATTCTGAGAAGCACTGTGTAATGCAGTCCTACCCTCATTAGTTCCCCTATTCACCTCAGCTCCTTGACTGATGAGATATTTGGTGACATCAAGATGACCATTCTGAGCAGCCAGATGTAATGCAGTCCAATCCTTACTTTCTCCCCTGCTCACCTCAGCTCCTTGACTGGTCAGATATTTGGTGACATCAAGATGACCATTCTGAGAAGCACTGTGTAATGCAGTCCTACCCTCATTAGTTCCCCTATTCACCTCAGCTCCTTGACTGATGAGATATTTGGTGACATCAAGATGACCATTCTGAGCAGCCAGATGTAATGCAGTCCAATCCTTACTTTCTCCCCTGCTCACCTCAGCTCCTTGACTGGTCAGATATTTGGTGACATCAAGATGACCATACTGAGCAGCAAGGTGTAATGCAGTCCTACCCTTACTTTCCCCCCTGCTCACCTCAGCTCCTTGACTGGTCAGATGTTTGGTGACATCAAGATGACCATTCTGAGCAGCCAGGTGTAATGCAGTCCAATCCTTACTTTCTCTTCTATTCACCTCGGCTCCTTGACTGATGAGATATTTGGTGACATCAAGATGACCATTCTGAGAAGCACTGTGTAATGCAGTCCTACCCTCATTAGTTCCCCTATTCACCTCAGCTCCTTGACTGATGAGATATTTGGTGACATCAAGATGACCATTCTGAGCAGCCAGATGTAATGCAGTCCAATCCTTACTTTCTCCCCTGCTCACCTCAGCTCCTTGACTGGTCAGATATTTGGTGACATCAAGATGACCATACTGAGCAGCAAGGTGTAATGCAGTCCTACCCTTACTTTCCCCCCCTGCTCACCTCAGCTCCTTGACTGGTCAGATGTTTGGTGACATCAAGATGACCATTCTGAGCAGCTAGGTGTAATGCAGTCCAATCCTTACTTTCTCCTCTGCTCACCTCAGCTCCTTGACTGGTCAGATATTTGGTGACATCAAGATGACCATACTGAGCAGCAAGGTGTAATGCAGTCCTACCCTCATAAGTTCCCCTATTCACCTCAGCTCCCTGACTGATGAGATATTTGGTGACATCAAGATGACCATTCTGAGAAGCACTGTGTAATGCAGTCCTACCCTCATTAGTTCCCCTATTCACCTCAGCTCCTTGACTGATGAGATATTTGGTGACATCAAGATGACCATTCTGAGCAGCCAGATGTAATGCAGTCCAATCCTTACTTTCTCCCCTGCTCACCTCAGCTCCTTGACTGGTCAGATATTTGGTGACATCAAGATGACCATACTGAGCAGCAAGGTGTAATGCAGTCCTACCCTCATAAGTTCCCCTATTCACCTCAGCTCCTTGACTGATGAGATATTTGGTGACATCAAGATGACCATTCTGAGAAGCACTGTGTATTGCAGTCCAACCCTTACTTTCTCCCCTGCTCACCTCAGCTCCTTGACTGGTCAGATATTTGGTGACATCAAGATGACCATTCTGAGCAGCCAGGTGTAATGCAGTCCAACCCTTACTTTCTCCCCTGCTCACCTCAGCTCCTTGACTGGTCAGATATTTGGTGACATCAAGATGACCATTCTGAGCAGCCAGGTGTAATGCAGTCCAACCCTCATTAGTTCCCCTATTCACCTCAGCTCCTTGACTGATGAGATGTTTGGTGACATCAAGATGACCATCCTGAGAAGCACTGTGTAATGGAGTCCAATTCTTACTTTCTTCCCTGCTCATCTCAGCTCCTTGACTGGTCAGATATTTGGTGACATCAAGATGACCATTCTGAGAAGCACTGTGTAATGCAGTCCAACCCTCATTATTCTCCCTATTCACCTCAGCTCCTTGACTGATAAGATATTTGGTGACATCAAGATGACCATTCTGAGAAGCACTGTGTAATGCAGTCCTACCCTCATTAGTTCCCCTATTCACCTCAGCTCCTTGACTGATGAGATATTTGGTGACATCAAGATGACCATTCTGAGAAACACTGTGTAATGCAGTCCAACCCTTACTTTTTCCCCTGCTCACCTCAGCTCCTTGACTGGTCAGATATTTGGTGACATCAAGATGACCATTCTGAGCAGCCAGGTGTAATGCAGTCCAACCCTCATTAGTTCCCCTATTCACCTCAGCTCCTTGACTGGTCAGATATTTGGTGACATCAAGATGACCATTCTGAGAAACACTGTGTAATGCAGTCCAACCCTTACTTTTTCCCCTGCTCACCTCAGCTCCTTGACTGATGAGATAATTGGTGACCTCAAGATGATAATTCTGAGGAGCAAGGTTTAATTCAATCCTATCATCATTATTTCTCCTATTCAACTTAAACTCCTTGACAGATCTGGTATTTGGTGACCTCAATATGACCCTTGAGAACAGCACTCTGTAATGCAGTCAAACCGTCATTATCTCCCTTATTCACCTCATTTCCTTGACTGATAAGATATTTGGTGACCTCAAGATGAGTCTGAGCAGCAAGGTTTAATGTAGTCCTATCATCATTATTTCCCCTATTCAATTTAAACTCCTTGACAGATCAGGTATTTGGTGACCTCAAGATGACCCTTGAGAGCAGCACTCTGTAATGCAGTTAGGCCGTTATCCATCCCCCTATCTACCTCAGCTCCTTGACTGATGGGATATTTGGTGAAATCAAGATGACCATTCTCAGGTGCAATGTTTAATGCAATCAAACCCTCATTATTTCCATTATTTACCTAAGCTCCTTGACTGATGAGGAATTTGGTGACATCAAAATGAACGTTGTGAGCAGCAAGGTGTAATGCAGTCCAATCTTCATTATTTCCCCTATTTACCTAAGCTCTTTGATTGGTCAGATATTTGGTGACATCAAAATGAACGTTGTGAACAGCACTGTGTATTACAGTCAAACCCTCATTATTTCCCCTATTTACCTCAGCTCTTTGATTGGTCAGATATTTGGTGACATCAAGATGAATATTGTGAGCAGCACTGTGTAGTGCAGTCAAACCCTCATTATTTCCCCTATTTACCTCAGCTCTTTGATTGGTCAGATATTTGGTGACATCAAGATGAACGTTGTGAGCAGCACTGTGTAATGCAGTCAAACCCTCATTATTTCCCCTATTTACCTCAGCTCTTTGATTGGTCAGATATTTGGTGACATCAAGATGAACATTGTGAGCAGCTCTGTGTAATGCAGTCAAACCCTCATTATTTACCCTATTCACCTCAGCTCTTTGATTGGTCAGATATTTGGTGACATCAAGATGACTATTCTGAGCAGCAAGGTGTACTGCAGTCCAACCGTCAGTATCTCCCTCATGTTGTGATTAAGAATCGCACGTTATAATTATAAGTATACACTACACTGATCTACTTTTTTCTTCAAATTCACAATCGTATTGTGCAATTGTCGTTTGTGTCGTGTTCAATACGTTCCAAAGTCCTGTGCAGTGAACTAAATCGTAATGCAAATATTCAACGTAATTCAATATCTGTCATTCCTAATCCCTTATTCCTTCCCTTTTACTCTAACATAAAGGGTGGAACGTGAATATTATTCACCTTTTCAAAGAAACATACATTCACATCCCATGAATCTACGTAGAAATATCTTCAAGGAGGAAAATCGTCTTGCCCTAAGAATGACAAACAGTCCATGTTTTACATGTTTTATGACACAATTCGTAATAAAGAAGCATAAAGTTGCCCCTTACTGACGTATCTTACTCCAACAAAATCAAAGTATTAACTATGCGCGGATGTTTGGGCATCGTTTCGTTATACGACGTTTCGTTAGTAAGCGTCCACACACATAATTTCATCGTATAACTATCGTGAAATAGTATAACTATCCCGAAACGGTATAACTAATCACGCCTAATCACGGAAAATGTTATGTGTGGACACGGGGTTAGTCATATCCTCTAATTACTCATAATACAAAAACGCTGATTAATGCGGTGAAGGTAGGGACAAACATGCAACTGAAGATAATCGTCATTGTGATATCAACAACGACGACAACGGCAACGACGATTATGTGTCCAGTAAGATGGTTTTGGTGAAGTATGTCTAGTCAACAGTATTTATCTGTTGCATTGCAGTCAATGGAGAGTGCATGTCATTTTTACGAAGTCTTCTTTATGGAAGTCCCGGTTGAAAAGAAGTCAATGTGTTGTAGTGCCCTTGGGTAAGACATTCATTCTCAGTGACCGCCTATAGGTTGCCTGGAAGGATTTTCTGAGAACGTTAACCTGCTTCGTTGGACTGAGGTACACATGAATTGGTCAATATGTATTTATATTTACCACGATCCATAGTTAAACATCGAATGGAGAAAGAAGGAAAGAGACAGAATATTGTACAATGGTAACTTAAATTTCATACGAGATGACACTGAGGTAGTCACGGCATTGCCTCAATTACAACAATGAATGCATACAATACATAAAATATAGACAGGTTCGTCAATTCATGGATATTTTTCCCTATTGCAAACTATTGCCTTAGCCAGCTTTTTCTACTTCGATGGTCAGATAATAATAATAATAATAATAATAACGTTTTATTTACCCAGGGTAGCCACTTCAGTTGTGAAACTGCTCTTCCAGCGGGCCCTGCATAACATAATATAATATGTTCTTATTACCCTTCTCCAATCTAATGTACTGAGCGCCTAGCTAGAAGACAGAAGGTCCCATTGTTATAAGTCTTTGGTATGACTCGGCCGGGGTTCGAACCCATGACCCCCCGTTCATGAGGCGAGCGCTTTAACGACTGAGCCACCATGCCCAGTTACATTCATTTAGGAAAGACTTGTGCCCACTGTTAAGTTGTGTAGTAAATATAGAATTTTGACCTGGTCAGAATAACACACGTCCTTTCCCTTTGCCATATACCGATATATTCAGCTTCAGCCCTGTAGACTTGATTATTTCCCACTCACATGATATATGTTGCATCTCAGTAAAGGGTTACCGTACTTTATTGTCTATGATCCCATCATGAAAGGAACATATGTACATTGTTTGGAAAGAGTGCGAAACACCTTTCAGGTCTATTGTAGATCAATAGAGTTTGTTTGCATTATTGGATGCACAATTTTCTGTGATGATAACCCATACAGTGCCACTAAAGCACTTTTATACAGACCCTGCACGTAAATCCCGTACAATATTCTGCCTAGTATTCTTAGAGTTAATTAGGTGGTCTGTTGAAAACAGATCACCTATTGATTTCGTTAGAATTTTCTTTCATTCTTTCTTTATTAGGTGGTCTGTCAACGACAGATCACCTATTGATTTCGCTAGAATTTTCTTTTTCTTTCTTTCTTTCTTTATTTTTATTTCTTCCGTACACTTTTTTGTACACACGTTCACTCGAAATCGACATGGTCAATTTCCTTCAAATTTCTGTCAGTCATCAAGCCCTATGATTTCAAGTCAAATTAACTTTTTCAAGGTCACTAGGTCATCGTGACGTCATCCAGGCGCCATTTTGTAAAAGTCAGGTCATTATCATATCTCGATAACGAGTCATCAAAAATCAACCATATTTAATATACATCAACTTCAGGTCAAAGTTCAACTAAAAATGTCAACAAATTTTGCGCGCGCACCTCGACGCGCACGTACGCGCGTATCAAAATTTTAAAATGCTCAAATTCGTTCCAAATTAATTTTGCATACGTTTCAGGCCATTTTAAGCATTTTGCAAAAAAACGCGCGCACGGACATGCGCGCGCGTTTTCGCGCGTACTTGCATTTTGCAACGTAGAATCGCCAAATTTTCTCTGTCATCATATTTGGCACATTTTTTCAAGCATTTTGATACCTTGTTCAACTTTTTCTGCCCATTAATAACGGAATGAGCGTCCGTTTAAGATAATTACCGTGCGCGCGAGCTTTTGTAATACATAGCATACATGGGCAAAAACATGCCTGTACAAAATCCATTGTAGCGCTTTAGGATGCAAGGTGACCCCAAGTTTGTTTTCATATTTTGATAGAGTATGAATCGGAGATATGATTTCATGTTTCATTTGACCCTCAATTAACTCATGACGTCATCATAATGGCCTCCGAACTCAAAATTTTAATTTGCATATTATGACGTCACCAGATTTTTGGAAAATTGATTGTATCTCTATAAATGTTGATCAATTTTCTTTCAAATTTTGATATGTTCTACCTTAGAATATTTTCTACAAATGCAGTTACCACGATATTTCATTTTGACAAAGGCATCATGGCGTATTTTTGCGATTAAAGGAGGCATGTCAATTTTTCACATTTTGCGTGTATTCTCTATGGGACATGACTTTTTCTCAAAACTGGATTCTACATTCTCGTCTTTCGCGAGCAATATCTCCGTCGTTTTATTTTTGTTAAGGCTGAGCTTTGAGTATGTTGTAGCTGAGACAATAAGCTATCACAAGTGTGCCCTTTATTTTTCGATCAGATGCCGGGATCATGCTCATATTTCACTTACAAAGTGGGATTAGAGAATTCCATTTTCCGTTTACGTGTAATCTCTATGTGAAATGTTTTGGTATATCGGTAACGCACTTGACTTCCGACCTCGAGGTCCCTGGTTCGAGTCCGGGCGTCTCCAACAATTTGTTTTCTTCACTTTTTTTTCTTTTTGACCTTTCACTGTACCATCTCCTTTGAATATTAAAACACGTAGAATCGCAAATAATGTAATAAACAACCATATTTACTTTATTATTACCCTATTATCACTTGATCCATTACTTTTTGCGTGTAATCCTTATGGGAGATGACTTTTTCTCAAATCTGGATTCTACATTCTTGTCTTTTGCGAGCAATATCGCCGCTATTTCGGCTTGATTTTTGTTGATTTTTGAGTATGTTGTAGCTGAGACTATATACTATCTCAAAGTTCTCTCATTTTGTTCAGTCTGATGTCATCATGGTCTGTTGATGATGATCATCAACATCATCATGATCGTGATGATCATCATCATCGTCATCACCATTACTATCAAGATCATCATCATCATGATCATCATCATGATCATCATTGTTTACATGTCTATATAACTTGAAGGCAGACCACCTTATTCGTCCTCGTGACGAATTAAAATCTAGTTTTCTTTGGGATTCCCCTTCGGATATAATGGCGCCTGTTTTTTGCATCGCTTCAAAAACTTGAGTGGGTACCATTGTGCATGTGTACACTCCATAAATAATTTATAACCTCTCTGTTATTCAGTTTGTGACATAAGAGAATTCGCGAAATAAAAGAGGCTTTCAGGCTTATCTTTACAACAAGCAAAACAAAATATTGAACTCTATCATTTCGAGAGAAGAAATGTCGTTATAAGCGGAATGAAATGTAGAAAAGGATGAATCAGGGAGGTGATAGAGAAGGAGTGGAATCAAGCCGCTCTCCTTTGACCCCATGCTCCAAGCCGCCGAAAAGTTATGCGCTGCTCCGCAACTGTTGGCCAGGGGGTGAGATAAAAGAGCGCACGAAATATCAGGATTTAGAATTCCTACATCAGAAAACGGTATTCAGCAAATGTTAGCTGTCCCTCTAATGATTTCTCATCAATTGTTGAATGTGTAATGAGTTGAACAATCGACCACATACATTTCATACTTTTTTTCTAACTGCCAAAATACAAAAAGCACGCGAAAGCACACATTAATAAACCTAAAGTTATTGAAGATCATTGTAAATCATAGATTAAATGACGTGACATTAAAACATGCGAACATAATCGGATTATCCTAAAATATTGAGTTTTTGTCAAGATCTAATTTTTCGTTTACCAACTCTGGCACACAAATTATAGGAAGGGCGGAGTACTAAATTTGAACAAATTGTTTGATGCACTATTCCCAATACAATCCCCAAATAAAATAATTTAATAAATGTGAAACTGATCATGGAACTTCAAAGCCAAGTGGAATGTTACGCATCCCATTGTTATGTTTTAGAACTCACGCATGCGTTTGAATAAGTTACAAGAGTTTACACTTCTTCTCTATCACCTCCCTCGATGAATCAAACACCGGATAGTTTTACATTTTATATGATCAACCAAAAGCATCGATACCATTAAGCAGGGCTCCCACTTAGCCGAGTTGGAGCCTCGAGTTGTGGCGAGCTGGCGCAAGCTTATGGCTAGCCATTTTATCATTAAAACATATTTCTTGATATCAAGTATTAATTTAACGTTGTAAAGCAATGGTAATTCTTGATATCAAGAATTGCAGTCGTGATATCAAGAATTCGATTTCGTGATATTAAGAATTGAATTCTTGATATCAAGAAATATGTTTTAATGATAAAACGACTAGCCATAAGCTTGCGCCAGCTCGCCACAACTCGAGGCTCCAACTCGGATAAGTGGGAGCCCTGCTTTAGAAGTAAACACATTTGAGATATAACAATCTGAACGTGTTAAAGAGATGGTAGAAAGTCAGGCTGTGGAACGATGAGGATACAGTTTCTGGCTCTTTATCCAAAGTGAACCCCTTCAAAAATTTAGAAGTTGAACAGGTTAGAGCCAGTATAAATATGGATATACATAAACGTTTGACAGTGACCAAGGTATCGTGATCAGATTATAGGTCTGTGTTCTCAATCACAACGATGAAAGGCTACCTTTACGTGTTTGTGTGTGTGTGTGTGGGGGGGGGGGCGAGATCGTATTATTTATTGTGATCTTGAGTGTAACACACCAACCTTTTTTACAGCGATTTTTGTATGGACCCTTTATACTTTGTGATTGGACATTAACGATATAACATTTTAAAAAATGATAATACTTCCGATATATAACCCTAATAACCTCAAAACCGCTAAAAAGCTATATGTAGGGCTAATAACGAAAGGGCGTGGCGTGACGAACATATTCGAGGAAAGTCAGGTACCCCCCCCCCTCCTCCCCCCCCCCCCCCCCCGAGCCGGCTGTCTTGAAAGGGTTGGTGAGCGCACTGTCACCCATTCGAGACAACCAAACGAGAGGATGGAGTTTTTCTATTCAATCTTGCATAATTACCATTTCAATGGGATAAATAATAATAATGTATAAACAGATGACAAATATAGGATGTTCATGAAACTTATGATTAATGCATTTTGATGTTGTATTCCTGTACAAAGCACTGGACACACATTTAAATACAAATTTGGGCATCTTTCTTCCATCAAAATGACTTCTGGTAGAAAAGAGTCCCTTGATGGAATTGGAAGTGGGCACCCATTATGCTTAGAAAAAAAGAAAAATATGAGAGCCTACATAAATCCCGCTCCAATCACCAATGCATTCCATTGTGTAATTGCCTGGCACGCATCTGGTTGCCGGGTTCTTTTTCTTTCTTTCGGGTGGGGCCGGACTCGCTTTGTGATGTTTCAGGGGGTGTGGCTGCAACAGGTGCTGAAGATACTGTAGATGGTTTTACAAATGATGTTAAATTTTTTCATGTTAGTAAAGCTACGGTCACAGAGGTTCGTACGAACGATTATTTCGTACGAATCTCCCTGTTTTTCCATTGTCTTCCCGAATTTCCATTGTATGAAAATCGTTCGTACGGCGTTCGTAGCAGTTCTTAATGGCATTTGTGACCGAGGCTTTACTTTGTTGCTGCTGGTTTTTAATTACATATCCTGGCTTGCAAGGAATCCTTGTGGAGTTCATAGGTAATACTCATGAGCACCCCCGACTAAAAAGGCGTTCCGGGCCAGGTGATTTATGCCTATACAATGATAACTATCTACAAACATGCTCCGATTGATGGATGCTCAATTTTGTGTGGGCTTTTGAAAACGCAAATGATTAAAACAAAAAAAGGGTTAAGGGGGTAAAAAGGTGCACTCATTGAAGAGAGGGGTCTTGGTCCGAATGGAAAAGGGATATTTATTAGTAGAGGAGAGACTGGAGCACGAATCAGAGAGTTAAAAGGGGGACCGATCAAGGGGTCATTTTTTATTTGGAAACGTGGATGGGCACGATCTTCTGCCACCCCGTCCCTTCTGAGCGCCGCTTCTCCTAGTCTCTTTGAATATGTGTTTAATACTGTTTTCATTGATATTTTGACCTTTATTATTACTATTGTTATTTTAAAGACTGTCAACACTTTTTATCTTTTTACCTTTTTTTTGGGGGGGGGGGGGGGATGGGCTCCCCCCCCCCCTGGCGCTCAAGGGGGGGGGGGATGCAAATTTTTAAATTTTCGAGGGCCAAACAAAAAAATGTGCTCACTACCCCCCCCCCCCTCCCCCTTCCCACATTGCTTTACGCGTTGAAAACATCAATCTTTTGGACAAGAAACTTGTTAAATAAAATATTGCTAAATATATTACTCATTGCGGATGTAGTACAACAAATGATATCGCTAGTGATATACGTTTGATATTGTTGCTCACAGCTGTAATAAAAATATTTATACTTACATATGAAAACATATAATAAAGTATACACTTAAAAAAAAATTGAACGAAAAAACACCTGCCGCACACATATGTACTCACACACACACCCACGCATCCGCATACACGCATAGATGATAAAAACACGCACGGCCTCTCCCCCATCAGTCGCAAATTCTGACGTTTAGGCATTTCAACACGCAAGTCTAATATTGTTTTCTGTTCCGGTAAAAATTAGTATACCTATATTCATCTTAAATCCTTCCTCTACGTCGTTTTCGTTTGATACTACGTTTGGGAGACCCGATACAATATATTACAGTAAAAGAAGAGTATTCCTTCTTTGACTGAATATGTGTTTTCTATCAATATAATTTGATGTCTACACTCAGGCTTCTTGCAGCCCTGGAGCAGCAAAAAATAATTTGGTTACCTCAATTTTGTATGAGATGAGGTTTTTATGGCATTGCCTAGATTAAACGTTTTAATGCATACAATACACACAGTATAACATACAAACTTAAAACATCATGGAAACTTTTACCACATTAAGAACTATTGCATTAGTCGTCTTCTTCAACTTCATTGGTCAATATGGCTACATAATCATTTGGGACAGCTTTGTGCTCAACACTATTAAATATTATAGTAAACAAAGATTCGTGCACGTACGTTAGGATCTTGACCCGTTCAAAATTATACACGTCTTTTCACTTTGTCAAATACCAATGAAAACAGCTTACAGCCTTCTGGACTTGTTTTTCTCCCGTTAACATGACGTATGTTGCATCTCAATAAAGGGTTACTGTACTTTATTATCTATTGTCCCATCATGAAAGGAAAATATGTACATTGTTTGGAGGAGTGCTAAACACCTTTCAAGTCTAGTGTAGATCAATAGAGTTTTGTGCATGATTGGATGTGGTTGCACGCTCAATTTTCTGATGATAACCCATACTGTGCCAATAAATCACTTTTGTTCAGACCCTGCAAGTAAATCGCATACATTAATTCTGCCTGGTATTCTAAGAGTTAATTTGTAGGCCGATTCCCCCTTTTTATTATATGGCGCCTGCTTTCGGCATCTCTTCAAATACTGTAGGGCATACCATTGTGCGTGTGTACACTCCATGAGTTATATCCTCTTTGTTATTTAGTTTGTGAAGAAAAAAAATCACGAAGTAAAAGAGACTTCATGGCTCATCTCTTTACAACTAGTTCAACAAATTATTGAACTCTGATACCCTGTTCGGAAAGATTTACTTCATGTTGGCTTTAACAAACATAAATGTTCTACTTTTACCTAACGTGTCTAACATTTTACTCAACTCTGTATAATGAAAATCAATACAGTTTGTCATAGTGGTAGAGTTGGCAATTTTTGAAATTGATAAGCGATTTTCTATTAACGTCTTATTTTCTACATGGAGAAAGTACGGTTGAAAGTTTCAGAAGTTTTACCGTCTAAAGCCCACGTAAAAGAGAAATTCGTTCAGCAATTCCGATGGAATAGACGTTTCTGATCTCCCAAATTATAATGTTTTTTCCTAATGATTATCATAAGTTTTACAATTTCAAGTTTGTTTGTTTGTTTTATACGAACATAAGCAGGGGAGTACGCAATATTTTTCGAGGGGGAGGGGGGTAAGAGCACTTTTTTTGTTGGACCCGACAATTTGAAAACTTGGCGGACAGATTTTTCGTTCAGTTGGGGGGGGGGGGGGGGGTAAGGTCATCTTTTTGGGGTCACCCTTTAGCACACACACAATTTTCTGGACATAAGACACATATATTGTTTTAACGCTTTTTAATGCAGGGTACGTTTCTAGTAGCGGATTCGGAGAGCAGCGATCGGTGGTTTTAGGTTTGAACCCTCTTATGTTAATGCATTCATTTGTGATACGTCTAGTTATTTCTAGTATTAAATAGGGACTTTTAGATTTGCGTGGACTGATACGTGGGACGTCCATTCAAGGCAGTGCATTAAAAGGACGTCGATCGTAGCATACACCTATTGTCTTCGTGCGAATCTAAAAGTCCCTAATGACCGCGTCTAGGACCCGCCCCCTTCCCTACTCAGTGTTATTTAGGGTACGCATATGCGTGTTCCCTCCTTTTGAAAACACCCCCTAAGTCCGGTGTGTAAAGTCAATTTTGTGTATGTACGAGCCGGACTTTGGTGCGTGAACCCCGGACATAATCTCATGCAAACTGTCAGTAATAGAGCGATGACCAGGAATTGTGTTTAATTAACAGGAGAGCGAGATACAGACAGAGAGATAGTAAAGGACAGTGAGGGGGCAAATGAAAAAAAAGTGCAAAGAGAGTTATAGAGAATGAAAGACAGAGAGAGAGAGAGAGAGAGAGAAAGACAGAGAGAGAAAGACAGAGGGGGGGGGGGGGGGCAAGAAAGCAAAAGCAAAACAGTGAATGGGTATCGGACAAACATATTACCGGACAAAAATATCTGAATGATGGCGCTCTTTCAAACTATCTTTTAAAGAAATTCGATGGTCTAGACTAGACCGAATCGGAGTACGAGTACCTAGCAGTGCAGTTCAGTGTATAATAAAGGGAATTGTACTTAACATGTAGATAATCTAGAGAAGGAAATGAAGAATGACATCACAAGGAAAACAAGAAAACAAAATAGATAGATCTCTTATGCAATAAACAAAGACGGCAGAATGATAATATGCGACACCATGGCACAGAGAGCGTGAACATGTACATGCCCTCGACTACGTACCAACAAGTACATCGACAACACAAGTCATATTCAGTTCATCATCACTGCACTGCACACGCACTACAGACTAGACTCGTCGCGAGCGGTTTCATTGGAATTAATTGAGCTTTTCCCCTCGCTGCCGTGTAAATAAAAAATACGCTGGCCGGAGAGACATTCCCTTGTTTAAATGAATGAATAAATTTATTCGTGTATGTAGCGCAACATGATGGCGCTCTTTATAATCATGGAACCCTTGCGATTGACACATAAAGGCCTCATATAAAAGGCGACCAATCACCAAAGATATATATTTATGTATGTTTAAACACGTGTCCATATTGTATGTTGTTGTTCAATTATTTCCTCTTAGGGGGGGGGGGGGGGGATAATATACATCTTATTTTTTAAAGAGGTACACCTATTAGTGAAGTCGTCGTGTTAAACTTTTGCACATACTTTTTGTTTTTCGTATACTATTAACAAGATGTTCGATAACAATAATGTTGTTTTCTTGTCTCCGACTTAACTCTATTGGCGCTAAAGTAGAGGCGGCGGAGCGTTTACGAAAGTGGGGGCACCAACAAAAAAGGGCACTTTCTGGAGAAAGAAAAAAAGGGGCACCTACAAAGGGAGGTCTCAAAGCAAAAATATTTAGGCATTGGTAAAGACCCCTCCATTGTCACTACATTATCTGGCATGATTGCAATATGTTATGTTTTTATCGACCTGGCAATATAATGTCACATCACAAACTTCCTACGGTTTGCACAGCGGCCTACAAACTAAATGTTTCAGGAAGCAAAACAGATAAGACATCCTGACTAATCCCATCCACGTGCTAGCGCCCAGACACAACCTTTTATAAATATTACATCATATAATACTAAACCCACCCTTTTCAGAGGCCTAAAGGTCGGAGTTTGCAGATGGCAAACCTGTTTTTAAGAACGCGCGCACACACATATCCCCTTACATAACATAATATCATCTCCTCATCTACATTTTGTATAGGCGTAAACACACAGCTCGAAGGTTGGATGTGAACAAATCAAATCTTCACACAGTCTCACACACACACACACACACCCTTATCACTGCGCCCCACATAAGTACATATATTTTATCATATCATCACCAAATGTCTGTCAGTTATAATGCTTTAATTATTTCCTCTCAAAAGACTATTTCCTTTTTCTAAATGGTCTAGAAAAAAAAGTACACAAGTATTTTCTTTCTGAGTTTTCATTGGAATATTCTTTATTAAATCACAAAAAATACGATATTGAATAAGTATGATAATACCACAACTACCCGAAATTATATATAATATATCTGCATGATATATCGAGTTTTCCTGTATTTCAATTACACTTTAAAATCAATCTACGAAAAAAGACTTCAGGGAAGTTGCATTTATATCTCAGGCAGTCTGGAGACAACCCTGTTAGTGATACGAACAAAATAAATGACACATCGGAGCAAACACAAAGAGGGCGAGATTCTATATTCCGTATTCTGATATGACTTAAATATATATACATGAATAAAGTACTTGCGTGAAATATTTAACATATTTAAATATAGAACCAGTATACATGTATTGATTTGTTAGTCCATAACTTATCATTGAAGTCAGCCATTTTGGAAAAAAATGGACTTTGGGGCAATTTCTAGTGTATCACACTAACTGGTGCGTAAATGATTGAAGAAAAATTCAAATTCAAATAATTGACTAAAATCAATCCTGGCATGATAAGATAACATTATAAAATCAAACAAACAAAAGAAAAACAAAACTTAATATGCTAGATAGAAAGACAAAATTAAACAACTCAAGAAAACAAAGAAAAATTCAATCTAGACTATGTACATGTGGTCGCATTACATTCAATACAAATTAGTATATCGCTATTATCACAATCGAAACAAAAAACAGTCATGACCATTGGAGTTTGTAGAATATATAAAGAGAAGCCTCAACAACACAAAGAAAAACATATAAAATGTCGTTGATTTTGTTTTCAAGTTGTAATCCAATTAGGCAAACGTAGGAACAAGATGTGTGTGTCATTCAACTAATTTGAAGCATCAACCCGACTCTGACATGAGTGATTAGATAGATGATTATTTTTGTTATGTGTAAAATCTAAAGCCTTATTCCAACTTGCCTTTTTAAAATGTAGGTTCACACCTGGCCAGGGTGGGGGTCCATTTGACAGCTTTCTCAGTTCCCGGCCATGTATGATCATTATACGCAAAACTTTTGCAATATCTATTACTTTATTAGAACATTATTAATGTAACTGGTCATTGCGGCACCACAACTGTAACGTTACAACAACTTGATATAATATAAACATTACTGTATATATCGTCTCATGTACATGATCACTGATATAACAGTCCCGAAACGCCATTTCTACAACCTTACTATGGCATAATACAAATATATACTCTGGTATTTTTGTATACTTGATTGTTGTAGAAATTCAACATAAACAACCTTGATACCCAATGAACATAAATTCAAGAACTTGTTCGGCAAGCACCTTGTAAAAGATACTGTCTGCAATTCATTAGAAAATGTTGATTACTAAACCTTTTCAAATGTATTTATTAAGAATTGTACGATTGATTTTAGTACTGCTGTACATCTTGGTATTAGAACCATGACAAAAATCGACATTATATACATGTTAGAAACATTTAATAATTTAAAATGCACTCAGGGTAGCAATTAAATATACAAATACCAATTCCTTTGGCAGACTAAGCCACAAAGGACCATATCAACTGAAATAAACTATTACAAGGAAAATAATGCAGATACAAATCATAACGATATGCAATCTTGCTGAAAACTGTGCACGGTAGGAAAACACTGCTCACATACGTGGCACATGTGGGATATCTATCACACATGTGTCATCAAAATATATTACAAAGACTGAAGTTACTTTGTCACATTTTGAATATGTTAACATTTTTATAAGCAGTCATCTTAAAGAAGCATTGCTCCAATGATACTAAAACTCAGAAATCAAAGTTAGCCTATATACCACACAACTTATGATTGTTGCAATACAACATGAAAAGTGTTTATACAAGTTTACAATAACAAAATTGTCCGCTGTTGTTATTGTTTTATGTACATGATCGTTGTGGCAATGCAACTGGAGGAGATTTCATTGAAATGTTGCTGTCATTATAGTAAGCACACAGTTACTGCACCTATTACATACTGTACATGATCATTGCATCGTATAACTGAAACAAAAATCGTATATATTCATTTCAGTCATTAAATAATGTACATGATCATTGTCGCAAAATAAATGAACAGTCTTCACAAAACCTTGCACATAGAGAAAATGTCTTCTGCAATTAATATAAACATGACTATAAATACAAATAGTAGCAATAAAAATGAAAGGCTAGTCATACAGCATCATAGTAAATCAAATTTGATCTGTAATCGTTGTCTTATTTAGTAATATAATTGAAACGGTATTTATACAACCTTACAATCAATAATATATATATATATATTTATATATATGGGTATATATATATATATATATATATATATATATACTGCTATTTGTCATGTGTATGATTATTGTATCAATATAACTAAAACAGTAATCATACAACCTTACAATTAAGAAAATATCTTTTGTAAATATGATCATAAATATGTGATAGTGTAGCAACAGAACTAGAACAGTATTCATACAACCCTGCAATAAAGAAAATGTATTCAGTAATTACAATCTTATTTACATTATTACTTTAGTAAAAGGAATTCAAACGGTTTTTATACAACATTAATATAGAGGAAATATTGACTGCAATTATAATCTTGTGTACATTGTCATTGTTGAAACAGACTGAAACAGTATTCATACAAACTTATTATAAGGAAAATATATTCTGTAATTATTAAAGCATAAATAGGATTAAAGTAGCAATAGCATCGAAACAGTACTTATACAACCTTACAAGAAGGAAAATATATTCTGTAATTATTATGTTAGTGATATTGTACCAACATAACTAAAAAGTATACAACCTTGCTATACAGAAAATATATTCCTCAATTACAGTCTTATATATATTATTATTGTATCAATATAACTGAAAAAGTATCCATAAAATCTTTCCATGAAGAGAATATTTCTGTAATTATTATCATACTGTGATAGTGTAGCAACAGAACTAGAACAGTATTGTTACAACCGTGCAATAACAAAAATATATTCAGTAGTTACAATGTTATTTACATGATTATTCTAGTAATAGAATTGAAACAGTATTTATACAACCTGACAATTAATGAAATATATACTGATATTACTATTTCATGTATATGATTATTGTTATCAATATAACTGAAACAATAATCATACAACCTAACAATGAAGAAGATATCTTCTGTAAATATTATCATATGTGATAGTGTAGCAACAGAAATAGAACTGTATTTATACAACCTTGCAATAACAAACATATATTTAGTAGTTACAATCTCTTTTACATGATTATTTTAGTAATGGAATTCAAACGGCGGTTATACAACATCAAAATAGAGGAAATATTGACTGCAATTATAATCTTGTGTAAATTTCCATTGTTGAAACAGAACTGAAGGTCTGAAGCAGTACGCATACAACCTTAGAATATTGAAAATATATTCATATGTATATTTTTTGGAGTGTGCTGCTCTATGGAACAGAGGCATATTCTCTGGAATTAGCAGACATCAAAACGTTTAAGCGTTTTGACATTTCGCTGGGAGGACGATGACAAAGATAATATGGCTGAGTAGAGATGATATCATGTATATAATTATTGTATAAATATAACTGAAACAGTATTCATACAACCTTTCCATAAAGAAAATATCTTCTGTAATCATCATCAGAATGTGATAGTGTAGCAACAGAACTAGAACAGTATTTATCGAACCTTGCTATAAATAAAAATATATTCCTCAATAACAACCGTATATATATGATTATTGTATCAATTTTAACTGAAACAGTATCCATACAACCTTGCAATAATTAAAATATATTCAGTAATTACAATCTTATGTACATGATTATTTTAGTAATATAATTGAAACAGTATTTATACAACCTTACAATACATAACATATATATATACTGCTGTATATACAGAACTAGAACAGTATTGTTACATCCTTTCAATAACAAACATATATTCAGTAGCTACAAACTTTTGTTTACACTCAATAAAAAATATATATATATACTGCTATTTATTATGTGTATGATTATTGTATCAATATAACTAAAACAGTATTCATACAACCTTACAATAAACAAAATATCTTCTGTAAATATTATTATGTGAGATAGTATAACAACGAAACTAGAACAGTATTCATACAACCTTGCAATAAAGACAATATACAGTAAGTACAATCTTATTTACATGATTATTTTAGTAATGGAATTCAAACGATCTTTTTACGACCTCAACATAGAGGAAACATTGACTGCAATTATAATCCTTTGTACTTTGTCATTGTTGAAACAGAACTGACACAGTATTCATGCAATCTTAGAATATGGAAATTATATCCTGTAACTATTATAACATATATAGGATTATAGTAGCAATAAATTGAAACTGTACTCATACAACCTTACAATAAAGAAAATGTATTTTGCTATTATGATACGTATATGATATTGTAGCAATAGAACTGAAACAGTATCCATGTAACCTTGATATACAAAAATATCTTTAATTAATCTTATTTACATGATTATGTTAGTAACACAATTGAAACGGTGTTTATACAACCTTAAAATATAAGAAACATTTACTGCAATTACAATCTTATGAACATTGTCATTGTTGAAACAGAACTACAAGGTAAATATTTTCTGCAAATATTATCATATGAATATGTTTTGGAGTGTGCTGCTTTGTGCATCAGAGGCATATTCTCTGGAATCGGCAGACATCAAAACGTTTGAGAGTTTTGACATTTTGCTGGGGAGGACGATGGCAAAGATAATTCGGGTGAATAGAGATGAAGTTATACAGAGCGTGGGGGAGGAGCGGAACTTAGTAACATCATGGTAGGAGAGACAGAAGAAATGAATTGGGCATGATGGACTCTGAGATATATCACTGTGGGAAGAATGGAAGGGAAAAGACCGAGGGGGGTGATGTTGGATGGTATCAGAGCAAATGAAACATACCAAAAGATGAAGGGAAAAGATAAAAACAGAAAAGAACGAAATATTCTTTCATGCTTAAAACTTGTTAAACAGCAGAGCACCAGAGAGTATTTGATTATTGTAGCAATAGAACTAAAACAATATTCATACAACCTCGCAAAACAAGAAATATACTTTGTATTTATCATCATATGTACCGTAGTATTGTAGCAATAGAAGTTGAACAGTTTTCATACAAAACCTATAATAAATCTTATATTTACCATAGTTATTATCTCATGTATGTCATAATTGTAGTATAATCAAACTGAAACAGGCAATATTTAGTAGGGTTATCAATTGTCTTCTAGAACTGATCATTTCAGCCAGTCAACTGAAGCATGCTTCATGCATCAATAATATAATGCCAATATTTTCTGTAGTCGTTATGCTACGCACATAATTATTGTAGCTAATATTATGAATTAACCAAGTAAAGTTTGCCCTTGCATTAAAAGGAAGATGTCTTGATGTTATTTGGCCTGTTTGATTGTAGGGTGCAACTGAAAAGTTGTATTTTATATTATGAGGATTTTATTTAATCGAAATTATATAAAATTGACTCAATAATGCAGAAAATGAATGCAGTGTAAAGACTGTCCACACGTGGTTTAAATATTTAATTCTAATTGTTCAACCCTTTAAGGTCACCTCTTAAATATGAGGTTATTTCGAAAGCATTTTTTGTAGCCAATTTTAAGTGCGTATACGTAAAGAGATTACAACTGTCAAGTATTCATTACTTACTCATTTCCTGACCGATTTCCTTGAATCTTTCATTGGCCGGCTTCTTTGGTTGTTCTGCTTTCTTTTATATTACTTAACTACTATCAAGGTGGGATTTCCGTTTAATCATTAAGGATATTTAAAAATAAACCATTCTCATATGTAGCTCAACTACTTGACTCCCGGCAGCATTGGCTAGGTAATAAAAGCAACTTCCGGAAGCAGGATTGAGAATCAGGCTGATACATGCTTCTGACGACAAGAGGCTTCGCAGTGGAATCCGTAAATCAAGTGAATCCCTTCTTGGTCGTGGGATGATGGTCAATAGTTCATTTACATGGTTGCCTACTTCTTGACTCCCATGCTTTCTGGTTTTGTTTGAAGTTCCTCCCAGAAGCGCCACTCACTGGTAGTGAACATAAAAAAGGGAAGAAAAAGAAAATAATTCGGGGGTGCTTCTCACTGATAGAGGAGAAAGGATGAAAACTCAAGAATTGTAATATTTCGTGGTGCTACCTAATGATGGTTCACATAGGTAAGAAAGAAAGAAAGTACCATAATTGGATTATTCGTAGGTATTTTAATCGAGCACATACCAGATCGCTTCGCTGAATAATAAAAGTGAAAAGCATTTCTTAGTGCCTTTGTATATGGTTTGGTAAAAGGGAGTTCGAAATATGTTATTGTTCCAAACTCTGCAACAAGTCAAGGAAACATCATACGATGTAGTTTAACAAATTGGGAGAGAGAGTATAGTATGGTACTTACGTTCAGGTAGTATGACCTTAGCTGTTTGGCCTAACCCAGCATCTGTTAATGCCAGATGAAGTTCATCTACCTGATCACTAGGTCGAACCCTCCGTCTCCAGTCACGTAGCATCTCACCAACGCCTGATCTTGAGACACAATCAAATGACGAGTCTCGGCGGTTGAGGTATTTCTCTACAGCTGAGTAAGGGAAGCCGAGCTGGTAGACAAGGGACTTTAAGTCTTTTAGTGAATGGTTCATATCTGCCAGGATCTCGACAATAGTGTTGGGTACATACTGCAATCGCCCATGCCTGCGGAAAAGTAATTTCATAACTTACGACGGGTCGGCGGGAAACCATATTTTAAGATATCGAAATATATATATAATGCTGGGAATTTCGTTATTTGCGTCATTATGTCCATCTTTTACGCATTTTATTGGATAAAATTGAAAATACTATGCAAAAATTAGTATTGTGTTTTTATTGCAAATTTGAAACAGAAATAAAACTTTGAAGAATAAACAGTTTTGATTATGCTTATAGTTCTTGCTATAACATCATTAGTATTATGATTATTACCAAGGATGCTGATATTAGATTACTTACGAATCTGTGTGGTCGACTGCATAATCCGGTTCATCTGCATCAAACGCAATAATGAAATGCATTAGGAATCAGGCGTTTATTTGTTTTTTTGTTCTCCAGTATTTGGAATTGCTATGTATTAAGTCTAAAGGGTTTGTTTAGAGAGAAAACAATCATAACTCAATGGTTTCGTTTCTTAATATCTGAAGAGTATCACAAAATGCAATTACCCCATTTACGAGAAGCAAGATACGAAAAGCAAAATAATATGTTAACAAGAGATTTCAGTTCCGAACAGATCTACCCCACAGCTATTTTCTATGTCGTTAAATAGAAAGGAGTGTTTATGGCATTCATTTTACATGTATTTTGCAACATAATTCTCTATCTCTTTCCACAAATCCGCCAAAAAGAGCATTTAGTACGCGCTAATTTTAAACCTCATTTCAACCATTTTTATTGAATGAGGTCAAAACATAAATACATTGAAGTTACAGAAATGACAATTTGTATTTTCGTTTCGGTTACTAGTTATCTAGAATTGTCTTTGAGGTCACTTGTTACAGAAATTATCCATTAATGTATGGTCTTTAAAGTAGCTGGCTTCATTTGATAGGCTTACCTTCGATTGAAATGAGGTAGTCTCTTTCTGCACGTGTTGCTGACCCTTGTAGTATGTCGATGTGGACGTTCTTCTTTCCTTTCTCTTCTGGAGAGAACTCAAGCTCAAAGTTCAGAGGGCTGCACTCTCCACTTAGTATACTCTTGATGGGCATCTTGGGTCGAATTTAAGGGAATAATAATAATGACAATGATGATAATTATGATAATTATAATAATAATAATAATAATAATGACAATATAAACAAAACCCCATAAAACAACAAAAATTATAATAATGATAACAACGATAAAAACAACTATAATAATACAATAATGATAATAAAAATAAACATGATTACACCTATATTCAATGAAAGAGCCTCTTCTGACTTCCTTTGGAAATGTTTTAGAATGCCATCGATCAAAGGATTTCCCAAGAGTGGAAGAGGACGCTTCTAAAAGATCTTGATACAGTGGACCTGAGCTGAGAAGATGCCAAATGTCTTGCAAAAGACCACTGAGGATATTTCACGTACATTTCCAAATTACATATCAGCCAGTATTCTCCAACAGACCTTATGGAATAACATTCACACATATTTACCATTGTTTCGTTTCTTTTCGTCCCGTCGTGGAACAAAATCGCTAAGTCCATTGGTATTGACTGTACAGAGAACCTGAATTCCTTCATGACTTGGAAATAGGGCATAGAAGAACTCGCTTCCTTCCTCGTTATATCCTGGAATATAAAAGATACAACTTAAATCTAGATATTGCAAGATGATAGCTCTATTGTAAAAAATAAAACCAACTACGTACATATAAATCATTTCATTTGACAAATTCCCATCTCATTCCTTCCCCTCTCTTTCCTCTATTCAACTCCTCCCATCCGAATACCCCTCCGCCCCTTCCTCATCCATCCTTCTTACTTCCATCATCTCGCCTACCCTAATCTATATCTTTCAATCTCTCGTGCTTTTTTTGTTCTTCATCCCATTCCTCCTTCTATTTTCTTCCTACTCATTCTCCCTTCTCACCCCCTCCTCTCCAAGACTGATTACTTTCTCTCCCGTCTCTTCTTTTCTTTTTCTCAATTATGCTCTGATAAAAATTGAGTCTGAACGAAATGCGAATGGGACCTTCTTCAGTGAGTTACAAAGTGTTGCCATACGCCTTTCATAACTGAAATAGCCCGCAGGGGCAGCTTTTTAGTAATTAAAGTATTAATGGTGTCCGCAAAAGATAGATATAGAATTACACGATATAAATACCTCTATATAGTTCTTGTATGGATGAAGTATGTACACACGTAGAGTAGGTTTCTCTTCGGGAGTCATGAACAGAGGCTGGAAGACTACACATCTCAACTGGAGTCGTTGAAGATCATTCGATGACAGAGCCCAGACTTGAAGATGACGTGTAAGGAACTTGATATTATCGTTAGAGATTTGTGACGTGCGCGGGGTCAGGTTGCTACGACCGAATTTTCCTATGAATACAAAAAATGTATGGCTTCCAAATATTGATTATACTATCTTACTCCCTGATAAAATAGGCTTGTACAGTATTGATTATAAGTAGAGTAAGAAATATATTTTCAACTCATTTCATGTTCTGGTATTTGACTATATTCAAATTTTGTTCAGCGAGTTCATTCAAAGTGCATACTTGTAATTTTGTCTCTATTATTGAGAAATAATTCAATATAAACGTGCACAAGCTTATTATTCTAAAATGGATTCTCATGACGGGAAGAGTACTTTATCTGTGATTTGAAATAAGTTATTCACCTCATTTGTCAATTTATCAGGATACACATTTCAAGTGATGATGTTTACTTTTTATTTCAAGAGAACATGTCGATAACTTTATCGATAACTTTGTACCTGGTCCAGTTCTTGTGTACAAGATGACAGAAGAGTCGTCTGTAAGTTCATGTTGATTGGTACAGTGTGGTAGTACCACCTTGGCAGGCTTGAGCAGTTCTTGTGTCAAAGAACATTCTAGGACTGGAGTAATGACTACCTCATCCTCCCGTACAGGAAGCCTAGGAGTATCACGAGTTTTGACGCGAAGAGTTACAACTGATCTCATCCCTTTTGGTAAAGCTTCTTCAGGGATAGATACGACAATACCAAGTTCATTGAGGGTCAGTTCTCCACCCTTGTGACCAATGATGCCATGCGAGATGAAAGGCATATAGCTTGGTTGGCGTTTCATGGCTAATGAGGATAAAAAGGCAAACATTATCGATAATTCCCATATAAAACATAAAACCAATAAACTACAGTTAATCTATAAAAAGATATTAAGTTGTTTCAGCTCCTTTTCATAGTTATTTCCAAAACTGTCCCTTTAGGCGTGTTTTTACTGTAAAGCGATTAAAAAACAAGCGTCTAATGAGGCATGTTTGTTCGAACAAAAATGTTACAATCATCTTGAGTCAGGATTTGATTCGAGTTAAAAACAAAAATATTCTCGCCTTTCCAAATTTATTTTCTTAGATTTCTGCTGTATTGAGTAAAAAATAGTCAATGTTTTAAAAGATAGAAATCATTGGCGAAATATCCGAGATAATCCTGCAAAATTCAAACAAGTTAATTAGTGATATGCCGGGCTTCTTACGTCTAAAAGATAACTGGTAAAGGGATAATTTCATTTCAATTGCGTGTATCCTCATCCAGCAACACGGTTTATGATTACTCCTTCTGAATAGAAGGTAAAAGTGCACAAGCTCCTGCCGGGAATCTGGGTTTCTTGTTAAGTCAGGCAAAAGTAAGTAAAAAAATAATGAATCCGTAAAATATATTGTTCCTTCCACTGATTAAGAACGCCTCCACCATTAAATGTAACGTGAAACACAGTGGGGTTGGCATTACCTTCTGCTATCTTTACTGCTGCATCGTTGAAACGGAAAGCCTGAGCAACTTCCAGAAGCCTCACTCTAGTCCCACCTTGGTGTACCCATTCTTTAAGCATCTTCAGAGCAATACGGCCAATCACGTGAGGCGGGAAGGTCACAAAAGTGCTCATGATCTTCAGGACGACAGAAGGTTTTACATTCAGGCGATGGCACAAGTCTAGTAGGTCTGTCTGGGATCCAATAGCTTTTGAGATTTCTTCACGGCCTGTAGACACACAAAAAATGCATATATAAATTTGAAGGAAAATATCCAGTTTAATAGAAATAGCATATTGATGGTGATGAATGAGAACATTGACGGCGTCCAAAAAATGAAATAAACTGTAAAACATTAATAAATTTAAGGACAAGTAAACAAAGCAAAAAAATTATGGCCATGATTTGTAAATACATAACTGTGTACAAATACACAAATATCTTCCTACTTCTGCACATCCTATTGCCTTGGCGTGACCTTTTGATGTTTGTATAACTTGTATTTCTTTTTCTTTTTTTACACTTTGTGTTATCTTTTATATACATATATGCTTTTTATTGAATGGAATGAATAAATCTTGAATCTTGAATCTTGGCGTAAATAAATTCAATAAACGGAATGTGAAAAAGAAGTGAATTGCAAGTTTTAACTTAAAAAGTTTCTTTTAAAGACCGTCAATACTACTGGGCTAGAATGGATTAGACCACAGAGCGAGGTCACTAACA
The DNA here is from genome assembly GCA_035222895.1 of Strongylocentrotus droebachiensis. NCBI lineage: Eukaryota > Metazoa > Echinodermata > Echinoidea > Camarodonta > Strongylocentrotidae > Strongylocentrotus > Strongylocentrotus droebachiensis. The sequence goes on from JAVYIG010002345.1 coordinate 187,167, forward strand.
GGTGGCTATCTCATTAACTCAGCTCTCAACTAACATAAGAAAAAGAGGATCATGGGGGGACCAACAGGCACCGATTGGGGAAGTTTTGTATACAGAGGGAGCAAGTAGCTACAAATAGCACAGTGGGGCTTTAAAGGGTAAAAATGGTATGTTCTCATCAACACGTTGAAGATTGAACTTAGCCTTGGGATTTCAACGAACCTGTGTTGAAATCTGGGATGTTATACATCGAGAGAAGCTTAGCTAACGCATCTTCTTTTTCTTTCTCTTTCAAACCATTCCACCAACTGTCTACGAGCTGTCGTGCGATCTTATGAAGTACTGACAAACTGGGTGGATCGAGGAATCCAACAATGAGGTCATCATTTAGACGAAGGGCTTTCCCAAGTGAACATGCTAATGGCAGACGCTTCACTGGTAGAGCGACGCTGCAAAGCTCGTCTGTGTTTGGTTTACCCCCACATTGGTCAATGTCATCATTAGTCTCATCTAGCTCTATACATGAAAATCAAACGATGAACAATCTTTTAAGAAGTCCATGCATTTTCTAATAAATAAATATTTCATTTTGTTTAATTGTTTATTTTTTTAAATGTATAATGCTCACTGGAATACTGTTATACAGAGGGTAAGTATAAAATGATACCATTGTCCTTAATCATATGATGCTATTATTCTGGAATCTACCTGTATCTGATGTTCTAATGGTATCCATATCTTCAGGCTCTATAGGCTTGCTTGGTTCGGCTCTTTTCTCAGGAGTCACCGAAGAGATCATCCGCAGGCTTTCGTCTGAGAGAAAAAAAGATATGAAACAGCATGTGTCATGACTGCTGAGGCTTTAGTTTGAAGTTGTTTGTGTACTACAGACGTTTTCTCATATACCTTATATGTATTAGTGTAGAGATGTCTCCGCCTTATGACGTCTTATCTCGTGAGAGAGGTCTTAAAAATTGACTGCTATAAATGCCATTATTAGCCCTAAGAGTCAACCTGAAGCTTTAACATTTATTTTGTATTACCACTAGACATTTAATCGTATGATTCCATTGCAGTAAAAGTTTAATTAAGATTGATGTTCGTTTCTACATTTGACTAGAATGACCGATTCTCATAATATAAGATATATTCAAGTCATGAGCTATTATTTATTAAAAGTGAAGAAGAACAATTGCCTGTATTCTCAACCGTAGATGCCGAGGAGACAGATTTCCAGATAGACTTCAACGTCTCAGTCGCTTTAGGACCTGGTCTTTGAGATGCCTTCCACATGCAGAGCATTTGGATGTTAGCGTCTTTGCGATTATGCAATGTCTTGTGTTTGATGTTCTCAAGCTTATTCCGATGGAAACCAAGCTGTGTGCCAATGTCCATGAAGTCCGTCCACTTAATATGTCGAGCCAAATTAAGCAAAGCTTGGTCAGAAATGTCACTAAATATATTGAGAAGAAATGATGTTCATTAAACTAGAATCAAATCTTATCTTGACTTAATCCAGTCAATCGAATGTTTGTCATCCAGGAGGTTAGATCGATTGCTTCGACCAGCAAAACGTATATAAAGAACTTAAGCCATGCGTCATGGAAAATCAAATCAATGAGACACGTAACCCGCCTGACACGCGGTCCGAATTAATACCTCTATTTTAAGTTTAAATTTTGCGTCATTTGCTAAAGCTTTCAAACACTTCTACTATATTCATTTGACTAATATATTAGTTATCTTTATTATCAGAAGGGTCGATTTAAGGTTACATGTGTAAATTTTGATTTTCAGTCATAAAACAGAAAATTACCTTCGAGATTACACATTATTACACATTACACATTATTACCCCAATAGGGGGGAGGTCGGCATAGTAGTGAGCGTTTTTTTTTTTTTTTTTTGGGGGGGGGGGGGGGGAGGGGGGGGGGAGGGGGGGGGGGGGAGGGGGGAAGTGAACACTAATTTTTCTTTTTTGCTCCCGGAAATTGGAAATCGTACCATTCGATATTTAACTCAGGGGGGGGGGGGGGGCAAGGCCCGCTCGGCCCCCTGGATCTGCGCCTGGGTTAAGGTTATATTTACGGTAAAGGTTATTGACAACAAAAATACGTACCCGGTTGGAGTTAGTTCTGCACCGTTGGGTCAACAAATATAAAGGACGTCATTGTTGCATTAAAAAAAGAAATTCAATAAAGTAAGATTAGATTATTCTGCATAATCACAAATGATTCGAAAGCAAACTGTTATAAAATATGTATTTAAAACATATTGTCTTCCATAATGTGGTAATCTATTTTTTGAAAAATTAAATATTTGCACCCTATGGGTCTTACTACTTCTACGTTTCGTTGACAATCAGCCATGCATGAAGTCTTTCGTCTACGGCTGATTGTCAACGAAACGGAGTTAAGTCTTTTGTTACTTCTGTTTGTTGCTACGGCAGGCAGCCAGTGAAAACGAATTCGTTTAATAAAATTATTGAAATGCAATCACTACTTTAAACAAACAGAGCTTTGCTATTTCTAGCTCATTTTTCCTGACTGAGGTGTCATATGAAATGATAGAAGCTCAACTTTCTAGAAATGTGATTTTCTCTTTGAAAATTCAGATACCGTCCGCCAAATGACTTTTTGGTTTCCTCTCATCGAATTCATTTTAATCACTCATGCGTGAAACATGCATTGAGGAGGATCTAAGCTTTCCGAATATTTGTTATTTATCATTTATAATTGTGATTAAGTTATGATAAAACTTCGACAATTCTCGGTTCCGTTTTTTCTGGGACGCACTCTATAGGAACATAATGCGCAACACTATGATCACCATTGGCTTCTGTTTTCCCATCATAGCAACAATTGCCAATGTAAAATTGAATCAAAAGATTAGTTCAGATCTATACACAGCTCAAGCTATGGTCACAACCCCAAAATATAGCCTGCTCGGCAATTTCTTAAGCTGATATTATTAGAGCCTTTATAGGTGTATGATCTATAATAAATTTCTAAACCGTACAATCTTTAGGAATGAGTCCCTAGATAGCGGCTTTGATGACGATAGGCCTATCATTAATTGCCAGAATACTTACAACTTAGTGCTAAGTAATAACTTTTCACAGCACTTTCATAATAATAAATTTGCTAAAGGTATATACATCCTAGAGCACAAATGAAACATTTGCAAGCCTATGCCTATGCACGCCCACCATGCGCTGTGTTTGTGTGAACCTAGAGCTTCGTATCACCGTTTCGAATTTCGCATCCGTAAATTTTTTAGCGCGCGTAAAGCTTGTTATTGACAAGATGGGCTCTGATTGGCTGTATGCAAATGGGTTCATACTGGGGTTCGGAGCTCAAGTGGGAACACAAATTACGCTGCCCAGGGGGCAAACGTCCGGGCATCGACGGGCACCGCCCAGGCATCGCTGGGGGCTCTACAGCCTGCTCGACTGCTCCAAAAATCGTTGGGCGATGCCTACATTCCGGCAGTGACCGAGCAGGCTACAAGTCGGTCGGTTGCCGCTCTGAGTTGTGACCATAGCTTAACGGTAATTTATATTTTGAGTCATCAGTTATTATGTTTGGTATTCTTAAGAGTGTTAAGAATCTACTGAAAAATCTGAATGAGTAACAGTAAAACCTGTCATTTTCGTCTTTTCCGCCTCTGTTTCTGCAGACTTCAGGAGTGAAAGAAGCACTTCCTTCACATTTTGATGTGGTAGTTGTCTCTGTTTCCATGTCATCAACATTTCGTGGATGGCCTCTTGTCTGTCTTTGAGCCTCTTATACTCTATAGCATCCAGTTGTTGTATTTGGAAACCAAGTGCAACTCCCAGGTCATAAAAGTCATTTATCGAAAGCTTTTCAGCGATTTTCTGGACATCTTTATCAGGGAGATCATTTTGAGAAGTTCCTTCGATTTCTCTGTAAAACAAATACATATAACTGTATCTTCATCTTAGTTATTATGCATTTCCTGCATGGTGTTACATGATCAAATGTTAATGATCATCCATTTACATTCCAAACGAAAGGAAAACAAAATCAAGAATGTAAATACCTTGTCTCACTTAATATCTTAAACAAAATTGTAATTGAACTTAGAGGAAAAAATCTCGTTATGCACTTTATTCTACTTAAATTTATTCTAAAAATGTGAATAGATTGATAACGACATGCTTACCTCATAGCTGTAGTATATTCAGGACTCTTGATTTCATCTGCAAGAATGTATACGATGATAAAGATTTTTAAAAGAAAATGTAAAAACAGTAAGGCAATTCTGAAATCATTATCATTTCAGATACAATCATTCTCCCAAGTAATTGTTCAGGAAGCATCGTAAGAACTCTCCTAAAAGCTAATAAGTAACGAATCTCAGAATAGGCCTTCGCTTTATATGCCAAACTGAAAATTGTGTTCATTTCCCAAGAGTAATGCTTTCCTGTCAAATGTGTTTACAGTTACAGCTGGGGCTAAGAACGTTTAAAAAAATTAAATTGTCTAATAAAAAAGAACATGGACGAAAATCAATGTATAATCAACGCTCGTCAAAAAAAAAAAAAAATCGTCAATCTCTCTTTATTTGAATACTGGGATGGGTTACATTATGGTAGACAAACCTTCGTATCTAATGACGAATTCCATCATTGATCGACATATCCCTTGGTTCCCAGACTGTGTAAGTGTGAAGGTTATAACGTCCTCACTCGGTGGCACGTTGAAGACTACACTATGTCTCATTTGGTTGTGAACTTCCTTTAGGGAGAGCAGCTAAAGGACGAGAAAGGTAGAGTATTAAGAAACAAACAACATCTTTTTTGCTTTCTGGAAGAAACCCCAAAAGGTAACATGAAAAGGGGTTCCGTGTCCGTGTTTGCGATTTCATGTCATCATTTACTTTTATATACCTCACTTTAGAAATCTAGCCATCTGATTGGTCGAAATCGTGATTTTAGCCATATATTTTGTTAATGCACGTAGATCTAGACTGCATGGGGATATATGCGTGCAATCTCAATGGGAAAGATTTTAGCACACAAACTCGAGTGGTGCGCGACCAGACACCCTATTAAGACAAGGTCTCGATAGCGTAAACAAACTTGATTAACATGATTGGTATGTCGCACATGTATTCTATGACCCTTTTCGGTATTTGAAAGTTATAATGACTTCTTTATTATTCGAGGCATAGTTGTTTTAAAGGCTTTCGGGGAGGTTACATCGTGCTATCACCCTCAGCACGCCTTGGGGCGATAGCACGATGTAACCTCCCCTTGAGCGTATATAAACAACTATGTCTCTCATAGCAGCCATTATTACTATATTATTACATAGCTTTGCCAGATATCGAGATATGATTGGTCAAGAGCTCGTCACGTGATATCAATTGCGAGGATCGTAATTGTTATATTTTCCTGGCCGGTCACTTTCGATGGTTATATTGACCAGCTGGTGAAATAAATATATTTTTATCAATGTATGTCGCCCTCTTGATCAATGTATGTCACCAATTAAGCAATCACACCAATACCGAGGGCCATTTTTGTTTTATCAACATATTTTTTTTCTCTAATTTTATTTTTCCCTTAAACTAATTTTGTCAACATTTTATTCTTTCTTAATTTTTTAAAATTTTGTATAAGATTTTTTTTTGTTTACAGAGATTATTTTAGGGGGCGGTAGTGAGCAATAAATTTTAGTAAAATAGAAAGTTCTGATTTTTTTAATCAATACAAGCAAATGAGAAGGAATCTCGCAAAATACGTAATTTGTGTACAATTGACCGTAATTCAAATATTCATAACTTTCTTGATTTAAATCGGCTTTTGCTCAACCTTCATTGACCTGTTCTTTTTATTTTCTGCTTCCAGTGGGGACAAAACTTATTTTCGTACCTTAGTTTCTGCCATCTTCCCCTCACAATCACGTGCCACTGTAACGTCACCTGAATTAGATATGATGCTAAATGGGACCGAACGATGGGCCTTGCGGTACGACTGATGCTTCTCCTCATGTAGAACTTCCTATTTCAAAGAAGGAAGGACCAGCAATTGAGTAAAACATGGGCCTAATGAATCGGAAAGTTTATCGGGTTCTCACTGAAATTTTTCTTGATAAAATTGGGGTATATCCCGGGGTTCACTAAACAACACTATTTCACAATCATTATCATGATTCCATTTTACTTAATTTCCATGGAATTCAAAAACATCAATTCGTGAAAATTAGGAGTTCACCAAATTTTTCTCAGCATCTTGGAAGAACCAATAAGGCGCTGATGGATGATTCTTGAGGACATCAGGGTTGTCATTCCATACTTTATCCTGGTACTATCCGACAAAATTCAGCTAGTTACCAGCATTGTACTGGATGTGGCATACATGCCATGCTCAGAGTAATTTTTAATGAATTTATGTCTATAAAAGACTTTTTTAAACGACGTACAGTATTTATAATCCCACTTCTAGAAAATCACATCACGTTTGGTGTAAGCAAGCTGTGAGGCCTTGCACATAAAAACCCCAGAAAGTCAGATTTTAAACAATAACCCTATAATCTTCCGGAAATTTGCAGTAATATTAACAAAACTGCCAATAAACAGTTTACTATTAAATAGAATATGTAAACAGTACATACCATATCTATGCCAGGAACATCGCCGTGCACATGAAGACGAACTTCAATCTCTTTGCCTCTTTCTAAGGTTTCTGGGATGTATGGCGTGCACTTAAGTTGGTGTTGGATCACCTGCTGTTCAAGCGGAAGAAGAACCCACCACTCAGCACAGTGACCAATGTACAGCTCAAGATGTCTATTGTACACTTTGCAGTGTGGTGGTTTGTCAGGTGAACTCGATGATCTATTTCTCGATGTTCTTGGTAGATCTGGTTTCAAATATTTAAATAAAATCATTTGCTGTAAAAGAATGTTATTTCTTCGGGAAGCCGAGTTGTTCTTTAAATCGTTACACCTTAATTAACTTACACCAAATTTGATATCCATAGTGGTGTCTTTAATTGTCCAGAATAATAGTTTTTAATGATTTTAAGTGTATACAGTAGCAATCCTAAAGAGCACGAAAACCTCCTTCACTCCTTCCCCTTTTAAAAATATCCACCAAAAACAATTAGCATTGCGGATAGTTCATCATACCGTTATGGGTGACCGTGGTACCTAGATGATAAAGGGTGAACTACCACCCCAGTGGTCACTTAGAAGGCGTTCTAAGACTACAATCAGAATTTAAGATTTCTGGGTTTATTGTCAATATAAATGCACCTGTTTATAAAGCGAAGGCGAACGGTGTTATAAATATTCTTTTATTTTCAATTGGTGTTTTATGGAAATTAAACGTAGAAAATATGGTTTCGTATGCTACGCTTGTCATTTAATGTCTTGTGTCTGACAAAGTAGAAGTAGATTTCGGGACATCACTTTCTGTATATCCTAGTATCAGTTAAGAATGTTTCATTTTCTCAATCTGACCCAATTAACTTACCATTCACTGAATCCCATAAACAGCAGACGATATCAGGCTCCACTTGATCTGGGTTCACGATGAAAGCTGAGTGTGGTATCTTGATCTTAACAGGTTGGTGGAAGTTCATGCTTGGAGGATCACATCTGATCCCAAGACAGGCCAATGATGCACCCCCCTCACTGTTTATACTTGGAGGAACTTGTATACTGGTTAATGTTATCTCGCAGGAGCCACTCTCTTGTACAGCCCCTGGTGGGATAGACATTGATATGCCAAGGTTCGCCAGTTCTATCCGTTTCCCTCTATTACCGACATGAGCAGACACCGTAACCAAGGGTATGGCTTCTTCGGCTGTAAAAGATGAAATCAAGAAATTCAAAACTATTGTCCAATGAATATGTAGTTTGCAGTAGGGCAAAAAAAAGGTGTATCAACTCGTTTTCATTTTAATAGATGTATGAGTGCACTTTAACTGCAAAATGAAGACTGGGTGAGTAATAAATATATGGCAGTTGAAACGATGCACGAAAAAGAAAGTTTTGTTATCTCTCTATATCCTACATTACCTCGATATCTTGTGATCATCTCTGTCGACGGTAACCTATAATTTTGATTTAAAAAGGGAAACCAAAGAATGATTATTAGTATTGATGGTTTTGATTTAGAATCACATCATGTTCTTCTGAATTTCGAGTGAACACGGGTGCACTTTTTCACACACATAGTATTCTAAAGATTACAGATTTATACAGTTATAATCTGGGAATATCTATGTATAATTTAAAAAGAAATGAACTGCCAAATCTTTTTTATTCAATGTTTACAAAGCGTGTCAATATTCATCGTTAGCCTACTCGGTCTGCCGGGCTTTGCTCTCAAATAATTAATTTGTATTTTCAGGCTCAAAACTTTTGAACTCTCTTTCAGATCCAGTTAGAGATACACCCACGTGATATTTTTTATAAGTCAATTGCTCAAAGTAAATTTGATTATTATGATGTTGTTTGGAAAAATATGAAGAACCAAAATATTAAAAAACTACAAATTCGACAAAATAGATTACTTACAACAGTAATGAGAGTGGAAAAAAGATACTTAACTAGACTTTTGTATGATTTTTTTTTGTTTGGATACCCTACTTGAGAGACGTAACAACCATGTTATATGTATAATGTATAAAATTGCAGACCAATCAACCCCGGATTATCTTTTAAGTAATTTTAATTTTAAATACACTTCCTATAGCTTAAGAAATGCTCCTCGTATAATTACTTTACCAAGAATCAAAACCTGCTTCAAAAGAAAAGTCTAAGTTATTATGGTGCAAAACTTTTTTTACTGTGATTATTAAGACACTTTAGAATGATTTATGAAAATAATGTTCATATTATATTTATTCTTGGGAACCTACACAAAATAAGCTATGCTTTTCAGAAGGTTCCTGTTTCATTTCATAATTTTGAACTTACTTTGTCAACTATGTTCTTTATTGTGCAAACAATTGTTATATGAAATGGAATAAAATCAATCAATCAATCAATCAAAAAAATAAAAGAGCTTTTGTTCATCCTATTTCATTCATGACATGAATATAGAGAATACACAAGTTTAAATCGACTTTTCAATGGGCTCATAATTCAGGGTTTAAAGGGGGACTTACACTATGATACAATGATTGTGAACGAATTTCAAAAGTCCGAATAACTAGCAATAATACGCACAGACTTATCGACGAGTACATTCCATGCTCACGGAAAACTTAACTGACAACTAACCATTTACGAACAAACCAGACCTAATTGTAAACGAAATAAACTCATGCTCATATGTTAATAAGTTCCTTTATGTTCCAGAACAATACAAGCAGAACGGTGTAAATATGACTAAAAAGGCCTATAAGGCAAATAACTGTGGCAACTCAAAATACAATACAAATAAAATAGTAAGGTCGTTAAGAAATGATAATGACATTGATTAAATAAGATAGGAAAATGATACAGAATGAAGAAATGGATACGCATTACTTTGTGTGGAGGGAGCCTACTTATTCTAATGTACAAGATAGAATGTTAAAAACTTCGCCCAAATTCCTTTCATAATAATCAGTCCTGTCCCAAACAAGATATTTATCTTGCAATTTCAGATTCGGTAACTATATATATATTTTTTAATTTCGTCACAACTAAATTAACTTTGGTTCATTACATCATAAACCTGAGCAAGATTTATTATTCTTTTACTCATTAGGAACGGAATAGGTAAGCTGAGAGATCGTAAACAATGCAAGAGAAGTTTCCTAAGAAACGGCCTCGTTTGGCAATGTTCAGGTAGACAAATAAAAACAACGCGTCCAGGGGACTAGCCGCTACCTTGCTGTAAAACAAAAGGTTTGCATTACGATTACCGAAATTTACCGCTTCTTCAGGGCGGTCGTTAACACACTTTAAAAAAAAGTTAGATACGTACAAATATCGCCGCACAGCACGAGCATTGTTGGCATACAAATATTTTATGAAACAAATAACTCATTAAAAACAATGTTCAAATGAATGTCAGCGCCCACCAGCGAATAACGACCGCCCATTATCATATATCCACATATCTTTGAAACATGGATAAGTCTTACTCTATGCATTTTACAATCATCACTGCAAAAGGAGTTGTTTTTCCTCTTTAAAAAGAGACTTCGATTCGTGTGAGCCTGTCATAGAATGTACAAGCAGTGCATAAATGAATATTGACTATCGTTAACATGTATCCAGCATTCGTGTCTATAGGTTTTGCATTCGGTATAATAACCTTTATCTACCCATACGAATATACTTTTTCCGAACTGGCCCATTTAATCATCAAAAGACGTAGCTTGTGAGCAAAGATTTTCCTACCTTGAAAATATCATCTGTCGGATACCTTCATTAGTAGCATAGTGGATAGGTAGTTTTCCTTCACCATCCCTTATGTCCAGCTTTGCGCCGTGCTCCAGAAGGTATAAGACCAAAGCCACCGTCTCTGGGAAAAGTTCGTGCCTATAGAAGTCTTCTGAGATCTGAGTCAATACACCGGATAGATCAAGGGAGGTAACCAAGATTTAATCTACCTAAAATCTTCTTTCATTTTTCTTGATTGATATATTGGCCGCCCTGATTCTTGTGCTCTCGGTCGACACCATAACAATAAAGGAGGATTGAAAAGGATAATTGTTTTACCATCTAACTTTTAAAATATCTGTTTCCCCCTGAAGCTTGTATGACAAACGTATGCCACTATACAGGCCAAGGGTCAGTTGTCGATATATGGAGGGAGGGGCGTGCTTATAGTAACTATGTTCTGTCGAAATACGGGAACATCCGAACAAGAGGATGTAACAATTCTTTTCTACTTTTGTCTCCCAAAGCAACACCTTTCTCAAGGATTGATGGTTTCACCCAGTTTCACCAAGAACCTATATACAAAAAAGGATGATAATGGTTTATCGAATGTATCTACAACTGGTACCTTGTTACCAAAAAGTTTATCAATTAATATGTAATTCTTATTACAGAGAAAATGTACAATCAATTAAGCATAAGTGTACGGTCATTATGCAGGGGCATGTTGTAAATCACAAGTGAACAATATTAAACCTCAGCTTTAAACGATATGCATGGCATTAACATGATTACGATTTTCTTATTGAAGACTAGCTTATCGGTTGTCCGTGCAAGATGATCTTTTTAGTCGCCTGTACCTTTTGGGCTCTTACTTTTGTTTGCTCTTTCCTGCCCGCGTGATCAGAAAGTATGATGGCTTCATGAAGACAGGTCTTTCCACCGTGCGACTGGATGTTCAAGGAAGCTCCATGGGAAACCAGCGATTTGACAACCAGTGTGTGGCCATTTTGAGTGGCGAGGTGAATGGCAGTTAATCCTTCATCATCACGTTGTTCGAGAATACCCTTGATCTATAATGATAAGAAGGGGGAAATGTGTACATTTTGCATTATAGGCGTATTCTTGTTGACAGAGTTTTACATTTAAGAGGCCAACAAATTGTCAAGAACACTTTCATAATTTGGTACTAACCTACACCTTGTGATATCTGAACGTGCTCATATTCAAGCCCAGAAACAAATGGATTGGAAATAAACTCCATTTAGATATGTTTGCAATTATTATTATATATTTTCAGAATCGTAATTTGACGCTTTTTCATTATTTGTATTCAGGCTACACACCTTTGCATGCTTTGCTAAAATGTCTGAAGAGTTGGCACTTCCTGTCTTTGAAGATAGATGCAGTGGGGTCTGTCCGTTGGTATCTTTTACACCAACTAGGGCTCCTTCCTCAAGCAGGACCTGAACAATATCAAAGTCACCTTTCATAGCAGCAATGTGCAAGGGGGTGTAGCCGTTACTCTCACCCATATTCACACTTATTTCTTGCCTCATCAAATGCTCAGTGACACCGAGATGACCCTTCTGAACAGCACTGTGTAATGCAGTACTACCGTCATTATCTCTCTTATTCACATCAGCTCCTTGATTGATAAGATATTTGGTGACATCAAGATGACCATTGAAAGCAGCACTGTGTAATACAGTATTACCGTCATTATCTCCTTTATTCACCTCAGCACCATGGCTGATGAGATATTTGGTGACATCAAGATGACCCTCCTGAGCGGCACGGTGTAATGCAGTCATACCCTCATTAGTTACCGTATTCACCTGAGCTCCTTGACTAATCAGATATTTGATAACATCAAGATGACCATTCTGAGCAGCAAGTTGTAATGCAGCCACAACGCCACTTTTTTCCTTATTAACCTCAGCTCCTTGACTGAAAAGATATTTTGTGACATCAAGATGGCCCTCCTGAGCAGCAAGGTGTAATGCAATCCTACCGACAGTATCTTTCTCAATCACCTTAGCTCCTTGACTGATAAGACAATCGGTAACATCAAGATGACCAACGTAAGCAGCACTGTGTAATGCAGTCCAACCTTCATTGTCTCTCTTATTTACCTCAGCTCCTTGACTGATAAGAAATTTAGTAACATCGAGATGACCATTCTGGGAAGCTCCAAATAATGCAGTCGAACCCTCACAATTTCCCCTGTTTACCTCCGCTCCTTCGCAAATGAGATAATTGGTGACATCAAGATGACCACTCTGAGCAGCATTGAATAAAGCAGTTCTACCGTGATCGTCTCCCATATTCACCTGAGCCTCTTGACTGATCAGGAATTTGGTAACATTAAGATGACCCTCCTGAGCGGCACGATGTAATGCAGTCACACCCGCATTATTTCCCGTATTCACCTGAGCTCCTTGACTGATCAGATATTTGATAACATCAAGATGACCATTCTGAGCTGCAAGTTGTAATGCAGCCACAACGCCACTTTCTGCCGTATCAACGTCAGCTTCTCGACTGATCAGATATTTGGTGACATCAAGATGGCCCTCCTGAGCAGCAAGGTGTAATGCAATCCTACCGACAGTATCTTTCTCAATCACCTTAGCTCCTTGACTGATAAGACAATCGGTAACATCAAGATGACCAACGAAAGCAGCACTGTGTAATGCAGTCCAACCTTCATTGTCTCTCTTATTTACCTCAGCTCCTTGACTGATCAGATAGTTAGTAACAGTAAGGTGACCATTCTGAGCAGCGCTAAATAAGGCAGTCCAACCTCCATCATTACCCTTGTTCACCTCAGCTCCTTCACTGATCAGATATTTGGTGACATCAAGATGACCCTCCTGAGCGGCACGGTGTAATGCAGTCATACCCTCATTAGTTACCGTATTCACCTGAGCTCCTTGACTAATCAGATATTTGATAACATCAAGATGACCATTCTGAGCAGCAAGTTGTAATGCAGCCACAACGCCACTTTTTTCCTTATTAACCTCAGCTCCTTGACTGAAAAGATATTTTGCGACATCAAGATGGCCCTCCTGAGCAGCAAGGTGTAATGCAATCCTGCCGACAGTATCTTTCTCAATCACCTTAGCTCCTTGACTGATAAGACAATCGGTAACATCAAGATGACCAACGTAAGCAGCACTGTGTAATGCAGTCCAACCTTCATTGTCTCTCTTATTTACCTCAGCTCCTTGACTGATAAGAAATTTAGTAACATCGAGATGACCATTCTGAACAGCACTGAATAATGCAGTTCTACCGTGGTCGTTTCCCATATTAACCTTAGCCTCTTTACTGATCAGAAATTTAGTGGCATCAAGATGACCATTCTGGGAAGCTCCAAATAATGCAGTCGAACCCTCACAATTTCCCCTGTTTACCTCCGCTCCTTCGCAAATGAGATAATGGGTGACATCAAGATGACCACTCTGAGCAGCATTGAATAAAGCAGTTCTACCGTGATCGTCTCCCATATTCACCTGAGCCTCTTGACTGATCAGGAATTTGGTAACATTAAGATGACCCTCCTGAGCGGCACGATGTAATGCAGTCACACCCGCATTATTTCCCGTATTCACCTGAGCTCCTTGACTGATCAGATATTCGATAACATCAAGATGACCATTCTGAGCTGCAAGTTGTAATGCAGTCACAACGCCACTTTCTGCCGTATCAACGTCAGCTTCTCGACTGATCAGATATTTGGTGACATCAAGATGGCCCTCCTGAGCAGCAAGGTGTAATGCAATCCTACCGACAGTATCTTTCTCAATCACCTTAGCTCCTTGACTGATAAGACAATCGGTAACATCAAGATGACCAACGTAAGCAGCACTGTGTAATGCAGTCCAACCTTCATTGTCTCTCTTATTTACCTCAGCTCCTTGACTGATAAGAAATTTAGTAACATCGAGATGACCATTCTGGGAAGCTCCAAATAATGCAGTCGAACCCTCACAATTTCTCCTGTTTACCTCCGCTCCTTCGCAAATGAGATAATTGGTGACATCAAGATGACCACTCTGAGCAGCATTGAATAATGCAGTTGAACCCTCAAAATTTCCCCTGTTCAAGTCTGCTCCTTCGCTAATGAGATACCTGGTGACATCAAGATGACCCTTCTGAGCGGCACGGTGTAGTGCAGTTCTACCGTGATCGTCTCCCATATTCACCCGAGCCTCTTGACTGATCAGGAATTTGGTAACATTAAGATGACCCTCCTGAGCGGCACGATGTAATGCAGTCACACCCGCATTATTTCCCGTATTCACCTGAGCTCCTTGACTGATCAGATATTTGATAACATCAAGATGACCATTCTGAGCAGCACTGAATAATGCAGTTGAACCCTCAAAATTTCCCCTGTTCAAGTCTGCTCCTTCGCTAATGAGATACCTGGTGACATCAAGATGACCCTTCTGAGCGGCACGGTGTAGTGCAGACCGACCATTTATATCCCTCTTGTTCACCTCGGCTCCTTTACTGATCAGATATTTAGTGACATCAATGTGGACATTTTGGGCAGCAATGTCTAATGCAGTCGAACCCTCACAAGTTCCCCTGTTCACCTCTGCTCCTCCGCTAATGAGATATTTGGTGACATCAAGATGACCATTTTGAGCAGCAAGGTGTAATGCAGTCACACCTACATTATTTCCATTATTCACCTCAGCTCCTTGACTGATCAGCTTTTTTGTGACATCTAGATGACCCTCCTGAGCGGCACGGTGTAATGCAGTCATACCCTCATTAGTTACCGTATTCACCTTCGCTCCTTGACTGATCAGATATTTGATAACATCAAGATGACCATTCTGAGCTGCAAGTTGTAATGCAGTCACAACGCCACTTTCTGCCGTATCAACGTCAGCTTCTCGACTGATCAGATATTTGGTGACATCAAGATGGCCCTCCTGAGCAGCAAGGTGTAATGCAATCCTACCGACAGTATCTTTCTCAATCACCTTAGCTCCTTGACTGATAAGACAATCGGTAACATCAAGATGACCAACGAAAGCAGCACTGTGTAATGCAGTCCAACCTTCATTGTCTCTCTTATTTACCTCAGCTCCTTGACTGATCAGATAGTTGGTAACAGTAAGGTGACCATTCTGAGCAGCGCTAAATAAGGCAGTCCAACCTCCATCATTACCCTTGTTCACCTCAGCTCCTTCACTGATCAGATATTTGGTGACATCAAGATGACCCTCCTGAGCGGCATGGTGTAATACAGTTACACCCGCATTATTTCCTCTATTTACCTCAGAACCCCGACTGATTAGACATTTGGTGACATCAAGATGACCATGATGAGCGGCTCTGAATAAAGCAGTGTCACGTTGATTATCTCCCATATTCACCTGAGCTCCTTGACTGATAAGATATTTGGTAACATCAAGTTGACCAATCTGAGCAGCACTGAATAAAGCAGTCCTACCGTTGTTGTCTCCCATATTCACCTGGGCCTCATGACTGATCAGATATTTGGTGACATCAAGATGACCCTCCTGAGCGGCACGGTGTAATGCAGTCTGACCACATTTATCTCTCTTATTCACCTCAGCTCCTTGGCTGATCAGACATTTGGTGACATCAAGATGGCCCTCGTGAGCAGCAACTTGTAACGCAGTTCTACCATCATTACTACCCTTATTAACCTCAGCCTCTTGACTGATAAGATATTTGGTGACATCAAGATGACCATTTTGAGCAGCAAGTTGTAATGCAGTCCAACCGTCATTACTACCCTTATTCACCTCAGCTCGTCCGCTGATAAGATATTTGGTGACATCAAGATGACCATTCCGAGCAGCAAGTTGTAATGCAGTACTACCATCATTATTATCTCCCTTATTTACCTCAGCTCGCCCGCTGATAAGATATTTGGTGACATCGATATGACCCTCGTGAGCAGCAATGTGCAATGCAGTCCAACCATCATTGCCATTCTCATTCACCTCAGCTCCTTGGCCGATGAGATATTTGGTGACATCAAGATGACCATTCTGAGCAGCAAGTTGTAATGCATTCCTACCACCATTTACTCCATCAATTAACTCGGCTCCTTGACTGATGAGATATTTGGTAACATCACGATGACCATTCTGAGCAGCAAGTTGTAACGCCGTCCAGCATTTAGTATTGCTCTGATTCACTTTTGCCCCTTCACCGATAAAATGCCGTACTACACCAACATGACCATTCCTTATAGCGCTAAATAATGCAGAGTAGCCGTCCTTGTCTTCCCTGTCCATATTAGCTCCATGGCAGAGTATAAATTTCGTTGCTTTAAGACGTCCGAGTGATGCAGCAAGATGTAAGGGTGTTTTTCCATCTGGAGTCGCCTTCTCCACATCAGCACCTTGGTCTATGAGATACTCCACGACATTCTCATGGCCATACTGGACCGCTAAGTGTAAGGGTGTGTTTGCATCTTGGTCTATGTGGTTTATGTTAGAACCCTGTTTTAACAATCGTTTTACACTTTTGATTTTCCCCGTCAATGCTGCCTCAAGAAGCTGTTGATTTATGTCCCCCATTTTTGAAGGAGCACCAGTTAATCAGACATCCTAATCTAGCATACTTCCTTGTTATCGCCTACTCTTCTCTCTAAACGCTCGACTTCGAAATGTTACGATTAAGAATTTAAATCTTTGGTAGCGGATAGTCTCGATGCGTTTCGCATGTTACAAACATAAGCATACACCACGATTTTTTTCTTTGTCGCAAAGTGCTTTTTTTGTGGTCGTTTTCAAAAAGTTCCAAAGTCCTGTGCAGTGCATAAACTCAAATATTTGCAAACCGGTGTTTGTGTTGTACAAAATTGTCAAAATACTAACTCTGCGTGGAGGATGCTAATTCCTATCCTTTGCTAACTAAAGTACTCATGAACAAAGCAAATAGTAACGCCTTTTACACACACACAGACAGACAGACACACAGACACACAAACACACACACATAACCATTTGCCGCAAAGAAAAGAGAAAGAGAGAATTGAAGGAGGGGAGAGAGCTCATGAGATAGGAGAAGAAAATCAGAATTAATTAATACATTTTATGTATCTACTTAGAATGCATTAATATTGGTAATTTATAGAAGATTATAATTTTGAAAGAGTTGAGCTTTGCTGAATACTTTGATCAAGGCTGTTCCACAATTTGATATATTTTACAAGGAATGAGTTTGAGGCCATCGAAGTGGAAACCTAGAGGCCGGTGTAACGGGCCAGAGTGACCGGGTGGCGTTCTGTGTCCTAATACACAGAACGTCGAAAATTGGTTGGCGATACGCGTCCGTCTTCGGCGATATGTGTCTTGGGTCGGACGCATATCGCCGTGTATATCACGGCGAAATCAGTTCACTGGCGAAATGCTTAAAAATCGACTTAAAGTGTGCATATCTCCACTCTCTGTCTCCCACAAACCCTCCAGCTTCATCTATCTTTTCATTAATCCCTCTCGGGCTCTCCCTTCTCTATTTGTATGTCAGTCTATCATTACTTTTCTCTCTTTCTTTTTATCTTCTCTCTCTCTCTCTCTCTCTCTCGTTCTCACTGCCGACTCTATTTTCTTCACCTTTTATCTTTCCTCTCGTATCAGTGCTCACATCTTTTTACCCCCACCACTTTTGCTTTTACTTGTTCCACTCTCTATTTACCGCCCCTCCCCTCCCCCCTCTCTCTCTCTCTCTCCCTTTGCATGTCTATTAATAATTATCTAGCGTGCATAATTTTCGCTTTTCTTAATGTTCCAGTATGCACGAATTGATTATTTATTATGTTCTATATATATATATATTCATATTTAAAGTATCATACAATTAGTTTGTTTAAAGGGATAGTTGAGTTCTGTTTTCAGACCGCAAATGCCTTCCAAGTGCATGGTCATTGCTCTTATTCTTATCTATGACATTTGTATTGCCTGTGAAAGTTGTAATTTTGTATTTGCCATTTAAAGTCATTTATTTAGTATTTATTGATTTAGCTTGACATTGCAAGACTAGAACTACAGAGGGCGTTAGGTCAAAGATAACTTTGACAGTTCTTATTTAAAGTTTTTCTAGTTTGAAGGTCAGAAACTGGTTTGGCGCCACCTGTTGTTGGCTGATTTGCTTGCTACTCTCCACCCAGGTGTCAAATGGGTACTCGGTAGGATGCGGCCGTCATTGTTGGTCAAACAGCTTGTGAGCGTCAAGTAACGCCCGGCTGGAATGCTCCCCAGGGAGTGGAGATTGTGCACACAGTGTGTGCGGGCAAGCACTGAATCCAATGACCGGGGTAATAGTATATTTGTAAAGCGCTTAGAGACATTTGTATTAAGCGCTATATAAAAATTAAATATTATTATTATAGGATTTCGCGGCCAAATTCGCGAGTTTGTCATTACAATTAATTTGTCTTGCGTTCAAATTCGACGGTTTTAGTGCTGTCGGGTATATCTCGGGTTTATATTCCTTTTTCTAGATTTCAAATCTATGAAGTTTTCGTTAAAATCTATGTATTTTTCATTCAAATTAATGAACAAAGTGCTTCTTTCGCTATTTGGTCATTCGATTTAGCGCAACACGATTTCCTGACATCGCGATGGTGTACTTTTAGCATACGTATTCATTTGTAGCATTCAAATTAGCATTTTGTGCACTACAATTAATGGTCAATATAAATTTCTCGTTTATAAAACACTTTTTATAGCTCATTCTTTTTCGGTCAAGATCGTTTTTCATGTGTATTTCATCCTATTTAATTTTCTTGCATTTATACTCTTTATATACTTTTAGATTTATCAGATATTCATCAGCCTTTAAGTTTGATTGTTAAAAAAAAGACTTACATCTACGTACTTGATGGTCTTAATATTTGTGTAAATTTTCATGTAAAGAAGTTGTTTGTCTTGTGTTTCATCATAAATTTATCACAATTTCATTACGGAGGGAGGGTACAATATTGTGACTGGGGTAGGTGTTTTTGTATCCCCACTTTTCCAGGGTATATGAACATGTCCGTTCAGAGATGCCATATCCCTTGATTTCGCCCCTTCTTTACCTAATGTCTGACTACACACATAATTTATGCTTTGTCCTCAAAATTAATTGAATAACAGAAAAGACCCCAATGGAAAATCATGTTTTTAATTGCATTTTTTTAAAACTGTAGACGTATGTTGCATTTCTTCCCCCTAGCATACCTAACTTGAATAAACATAATTCGAATACGAATGACAGGTGTTAATTTGAATGATACAAATGACGCCTCGACAAGTGACAATTAATTTGAATGCTAGTTGGACAGTTTCTAAATTGAATGACAGATCTATCAAATCCTTCGACCAAAATCCTAAATTAAATACAAAATCGGGAAAATTGAATGATAATTGGCATGGCAAAGCTGATCTGCGCTTACTTAAATGCAAAGTAAATGAATTCGAATGACAAACTCGCGAATTTGGCCGGGAAATCTATATTATTATTATTATTAATGATCATGTTTGCAACATGATTTCTGTTTTGTGAGGAAAATCTGTGGTTTTCTGGAGCATCCTTTGTTCCTGAGAGTTGTTTCTACAGTATTATGGAGGCACAGAGGTTTAATAGTTAAACTACATATTTGAACATTATGCAAATGAATGTTTAAAAGGTAGTTTTTAAGATCTTTACATTGTATGAAACTTACACAGTAGCAGCAGTAATTTGTATGGCAAATGTATAACATTTGTAAACTGTGTACCCACACATATGATAGTACAATTACCTTACCAGAGATATCTATTGAACATTTAATATGTCATTACATCTATAATTGATGTTTTGGTTTTGCTTAAAGTTGAAAGAAATAGTAAAGTAAAACGTATGATGCAGAATAAGACATTCTATGATGAAATTGGATGATAACTGTGAGCATATTTGTGTGAATGACAGGTCAAGGTTATGACTTTATTATTGTGTTTATTGACTATGATAAAGTCATTCAAGCTCGTTAAATATGGTCACATTATTAGTTGAAACCGTGTTAAATCTGATTTAGACATGATAAAGATGATGTAAGTTTAATTGTGCGTTAGCTATGACATTCTACATAAAGTTCAGAGAGATGTGTCAAGTGTCTAACTTATTATAGGATTTCCCGGCCAAATTCGCGTGTTTGTCATTCGAAATCATTTACTTTGAATTTAAGTTAGCGCAGATTGGTTTTTCCATGCCAAGTATCATTCAATTTTCCAGTTTTTGTATTTAATTTAAAATTTTGGTCAAAGGGTTCAATTCAATTCAGAAACTGCTCAACTAGCATTCATATTAATATTCACTTGTCGAAGCGTAATTTTTATCATTCATATTAACACCTGTCATTCGTATTCATAACATATTTTTCAAGTTAGGAATGTTAGGGGGAAGAATTGCAACAAACTTTAACAGTTTTTAAATAATGCAGTGAAAATGCATGATTTGCCAATGGGGTCTAAGCTGTTATTCCATTTATTTATTTGCAGGACAATGCAGATGGGTGTAGTCAGACATAAAGTAAAGAAGGGGTGAAATCAAGGGATATGGCATTTCTGCACGGACATGTTTATATACCCGGGAAAGATGGGGGTATCCTCAATCGCCCCTTTTTACTACAGACTCGGAATTTTACAAAAGTAATTCACATCGTCTCTTATACCCAGCACATCCCTCTGTTTTTCTTAAAGAGTTTCATAGTTTACTTGCCCGCCAGCAGATCGATGGCTAAAGACATGGCAAAATAATGAATCATGTTCAAATTGTTGACTCTAGTCCCTGAAATTATGATATATCTATGATGAAACATAAGACAAACAACATCCTTACATGAACATTTACAAATATACTGAGACCATCAGGTCCGTAGATGAAAGTCGTTTTTTCTTCGTAACAGTCACACTTAAATGCTGATGAATATTAGATAAATCTAATAAGTATAAGTGTATAAATGCAAGAAAATGAAATATGATGAAATACACATGAAAAAACAATCTTGAAAGAAAAACAATGAGCTATAAAGAGTGTGTAATAAACGAGAAATGTATATTGACCATCAATTTAAGTGCACAAAGTGCTAATTTGAATGCTACAAATGAATCAGAATGATAGAAGTACACCGTCGCGTTGTCAGAAAATCGTGTTGCGCCAAATCGAATGACCAAATAGCGAAAGAAGCACATTGTTCATTAATTTGAATGAAACATACGTAGATTCTAACGTAAATTCCATAGATTTGAAAACTAGAAAAGGGAATATAAATCCGAGATATACCTGGCTGCACTAAAACCGTCGAATTTGAACGCAAGACAAATTAATTTGAATGACAAACTCGCGGATTTGGCCGGGAAATCCTATACTATCATTTTCATGGTGAAGTATGTTACTATTATGTCAAGATCGGGGGGGGGGGGGGGGGGGGGCGAGTACTAATTTTAGAAAAAAAGAAAAAAAACATTTTTAAGTATAGGGATGAGGAAAAGAAAATAGCAATTAAAATGGGAAAGCTGGGAACACATTTCTTAAAGTGGGAGCAGTTTAAGATTAATTAAGATTTGTTTTCTTCTCCACCGGGAGCCTGTTAAAAGCGTAACTCTATTTTGCGGCCTGGATAACTTATTTAGTATATTTTTCTGGAGTTGAGAATGTTGGCAGACATCCACTGAGTGAGTAGTGTGTGTGTGTGAGGGGGGGGGGGGGGTGGGTGAGTATGTGTGTGGGTGGGTGAGTATGTTTGTGTGATGGAGGGTGAGTATGTTTGTGTGATGGAGGGGGCAGGGAGGGGCAGGGAGGGGCAGGATTGTTCCAGTAAAATTACCTCCAGATTTGTTTAAGTTTTGTTGTAATATAAGTGAATAACATTTACAATTGACATATTATGTTTAGGTACTTATACGTTTACTTTGTTGCTAAGTTATATTATACTGCAAATAAGTTTGTGTTTAATTATGTTTATGTAAAAGCATCAATATTGAACACGTTTCTTTTATTCAATTGTATGTTATTGTATGTTATTATAAAATTGTTTAAAAAAAAAAAATGGGTATGCGTTTTTTTTAATTTATTGTGATCTTGAATGTAATACCGGACTTTTATTTTTATAGCGATTTTTTATTGACCCTTTATACTTTCAGATTGGACGTTAAATCTCTATAATAAATATATGTAATTAAAATAATTTCCTAATACTCGAGGAAAGTCAGATACATCCCCCCCCCACCAGCCGATTGTCTCGAAAGAGTGTGGTGAGCGCTCTGTCACTCCTTCCGAGACAACCAGGAGAGAGGTGGATTCTCTCTATTTATTCTTGCATAATAACCATGTTGATTGAATAAATAATAACAATGAATAAACAGATCACAAAATAAGATTTTCATGAAATGTATGATTAATGCAATTTGATTTTGTATTCCTGCACTCGACAAGTGCTCATGGGATGTACGCAGCATATAGGGCAGACATTTAAATATATATTGGGCCTTGGTGTATATTTCTTCTTTCAAAATGGATTCAGGTAGGGAAACCAACCTTGATAGAATTTGAAGTGTACGCCGAATATTCTTAGAAAAGGAAAACTATAAAAGCCTGCAAAGATCCCACTCCGAAGCTCTACTAATTGCATTGTGTGGATGGCTAACACACATCTGGGAGCTGGAGTTTGTTTTTCTTTCGGGGGGGGGGGGGTCGAGGACTACATTTGTGATATTTCAGAGGATCGTTAGTATGTGGCTGCAGCAGAAGGTGCTGAAGATTCTTGAAAAGGTTATGAAAATGCTGTCAGCAAATCTTTTCAAGTATATTATCTTTGTTGTTGCTGGTGTTAATTTTTATTTCAATTACATATTCTGGCTTGCAAGGAATTGTCATAGTTAAAAGGTATACTTATTAGCACTCCTGACGAAAAAGTCCTTCCGGGCCAGGTGATGTATGCCTATTACAATGATAAATATCTACAAACATGTTCCTCTTTGATGGATGCTCAATAGTTTGAGGGCTATACAGTGCGTCCCAGAAAAAACGAAACCGAGAAGTATCGATGTTTTATCATAACTTAATCACAACCATAATTGATGAATGATACATATTTGGAAAGCTTAGAGTCTCCTCTTTCAGTTGATGCTACTCAGGTGATGCATATTTCACGCATGAGTGATTAAAAGCAATTTGAAGGAAGGAAACCAAAAAGACATTTGGCGGGCGGTATCTGAATTTCGAAGAAAAATTCACATTTCTAGAAAGTTGAGTTTCTGCCCTTTCATATGACACCTCAATCAGGAAAAATGAGCGAGAAATAACAAAGTTCTGTTTGTTTAAAGTAGCCCTTACATTTTCATAATTTTAACAAACGAATTCGTTTTCACTGGGTGCCTGTCGTATCAAAAAGCAGATTTGACAAAAGACTTAACTCCGTTTCGTTGACAATCAGCCATGCATGAGGACTCTCGTCTACGGCTGATTGTCAACGAAACGGAGTTAAGTCTTTTGTTAATTTCGTTTATTGATATGGCAGGCAGCCAGTGAAAACGAATTCGTTAAATAAAATTATGGAAATGCAAGCACTACTTTAAACAAACAGAACTTTGTCAATCCTCGCTCATTTTTCCTGATTGAGGTGTCATATGAAAGGGTAGACACTCAACTTTCTAGAAATGTGAATTTTTCTTCGAAATTCAGATACCGCCCGCCAAATGTCTTTTTGGTTTCCTTCCTTCAAATTGTTTTTAATCACTCTTGCGTGAAATATGCATCACCTGAGTAGCATCAACTGAAAGAGGAGACTCTAAGCTTTCCAAATATGTATCATTCATCAATTATGGTTGTGATTAAGTTACGATAAAACATCGATACTTCTCGGTTTCGTTTTTTCTGGGACGCACTGTATATAGAAAACGCACATGTTAAAAAAAAAAAAAAAGAAGAGAAAAGAAATAAGGGTAAAAAAGATGCGCTTATTGAAGGGAGAGGGGTGTTGGTCACAATGGGAAAGGGATATTCATTAGAAGAGGAAAGGGTACGATTCTTTGCCCCTTGCCCTCTTTGAGCGCCGTTTCTTATAGTATAATGGAAGAATTTATTTTCATAAATTTTCGCAAATTCTGACGTTTAGGCATTTCAACACTTAAGTATAATATTGTTTTCTGTTCCAGTAAAATGTGTAATTAGTATGTCTATTCGTCTTGAATCCTTTCCTCCAGTCGTTTGATGATACGTGTGGGACACCCGATAACATGGATTACAGTGAAAGAAACATTTTCTTTCCATTACTAAAAATGTGTTTTCTATCAATATAACTTAATGTCTGCACCTTTGCTGGCGTGCAGCCATGGAACCGCAAAATTCAATTAGGTTACGTTTTTTCATATGAGATGACATTGAGATTATCACGGCATTGCCTCGATTAAAAGTTTTAATGTTAACAAGACACACAATATATCTTACTTACTTACTTAATGCAGGGTTTCTAGTGGCGGATTCGGAGAGCAGCGATCGGTGGTTGAATTCATTTGTGATATGTCTAGTGATTTCTAGTAACGAGCGAGTATAAGACCACGGACATAATCTCATGCAAACTGTCAGTAATAGAGCGATGACAAGGAATCGTGTTTAATTAACAGGAGAGCGAGATACACCCAGAAAGATAATGAAGGAGAGTGAGGGGGCAAATGGAAGAAAAAAGTTCAAAGAGAGTTGGAGATAATGAAAGAGAGAAAGACAGAGAGAGAGAGAGAGAGAAAGAGAGAGAGCAAGAAAACAAAAGAAAAACAGTGAATGGGAAACATATTGCCGGACAACAATATCTGAATGAGGGCGCTCTTTCAAAATGTCTTTCACAAAACAAAATAATAACTAGGCTTAAATTCGCCATTTAGACGAAATCAGATGATCCGTATTCTCATTTCTTACATAATGCAGAATGCATTTTCACGGCTTCATATAACATAATATTCTCCTCCCGAAAAAAACTTATTAAACGTATTACAAAAAAGAACTTAAGGATAATAATAATGATGATAATAACAACATTAAACTGATGATAGAATTGATAATAAGTACAAGAAGAAAAAGAAAAAGAGGAGGAAGAGGAGGAGGTGACAAACTGAAAAGTATGAACCGGCAGAATAAGAGAGAGAGAGAGAGGGAGAGAGAGCAAGAAAACAAAAGTAAAAACGGTGAATGGGTATATCCGGACAACAATATTTGAATGGGGGCGCTCTTTTAAAATATCTTTCAACTACACTTGAATTCGTCACTTAGACAAGGTCTTTCTACATAGCAAGTTTAAACTGTGTAGCATTGATGATCATTACGAATTTATGGAAGATAGATTGAGACCATTGACCCCAATAGACCAGTACGTAGTTAGCATATAGGCCTAGGCCTAACTTTAAAGCCAAATTAGAAATCTAGGCTAATTAAATATTGATAGATGATTTGTCATATCATAATTGTAAGTAAAAAGTGATGCCAACTAATTCAAAATTGGGTGATATATTTTGCCTTGTAAATTTTGATATTATCTTACAACAACTTGGTGGAACGGCTGTAAACTCCTGTGCGCAGACTAATAAGGGATTTAAACAAAAGAAGACTTTTTTCGTACTTTTGCACCATGTCGATCCAACATCGAATTTTGAGATCTCGATATCTTCAGAATCCTTTAATCACTGTAAAGTTGATGATAAATTTGCTAGATGCACAAATTTGTAGTAAAAAACTTTGCCGTCCATTCGGTTATAATTAGACTAAATAATTGTTGAAGAATATCATGGATCGAATATCGCATTTCCTAATAATTTCAAAAATCTCCGCGAACTTTTTCTCCCAATCATCCGACAGTCAAACTAGATAGAAATAACCGTCTGGAACGGGTCATTCTTTAATAAAACTGACATTTGTCAACATTATGTATACAGTATAGAGGTGGTCAGAGAAGCCAGATGTAAATAATTATAATATTCCGCTGTTATATAGCGCTACATCGATGATGTCTCAAAGCGCTTTATACAGATACGTTATTACCCGGTCATTGGATTCAGGCTTGTCCGCACACAATGCACATTTCCCCACTCCCTGGGGATAATATAAATTTCCCATTCCCCCCCCCCAAGAATCTTATTTCATCACACCAGCATCCAAATTATATTTTGTTTGGGTGCACAAAATAATATAGAGTAATTTTTTCCCTGTTAAATCATGACAAATTTAAATGTTGATAAAATATTGATGTATAAAAAGTCAATAAATATGAATATACAATAATTAGTTATCCGATTTTACTCAAATTTGTTTTGCTCTGTTTCTCTTGCTTGTCTG
The DNA here is from genome assembly GCA_035222895.1 of Strongylocentrotus droebachiensis. Taxonomy (NCBI): domain Eukaryota; kingdom Metazoa; phylum Echinodermata; class Echinoidea; order Camarodonta; family Strongylocentrotidae; genus Strongylocentrotus; species Strongylocentrotus droebachiensis. The sequence continues at coordinate 213,848 of JAVYIG010002345.1, forward strand.
CGTCTATTAGAAGCAAAATATTTTTTGAGAGGACTTAGTCTTTAAGTACTAGTAGTAATTACTACGGTAGGCTATACATGTGAGTGGTATATTATCAGACTATATCACTTTAGACTTCGGAAGTTTGGAGATTTTAAAATTGATATAAATTCAGTATGAGCGAACACATCTCTGTATCTACTATATTGCTACCTTCAGATCGTGTGTCTGGATAGCTGCCAGATTTGCTTTGAATGTCTGGAGATCTAGATTAGTCTAGAGTCTTAATTAATCATCAATAATTGTTTCAAGAGCGCATGCGTGTTTGACCTTGTTTACATGTACTATGAACAGTATGACGTAGCAATTATAATATAGTTACTTATAGATGGGGAATGATATTAGGGTGAAACTCAATGTTGTTTTCTATACCTACAGTGTAGGTCATTTTGACGTCATATGCATCTGCTTGCATGCTCGAGACGGTGGAAACAGAGTAACAACTTTAAAACAAAAAAAAAAGTATTTTTGAAGCGTGTTTTCTGATATAGGCCTAATGTGTAGGCCTACCTGCAGTTTAGCCTACCCCCCAAATATGATGAATAGACAATTTTCTTAATTGCTTTTAAGATTTGATTGATATTTGACATTTATATTTATTGGTTAATGATCCTTTCAATACCATTGTTTGCCTTGTATTCAAATACAGTTTTCATTGTGTGATTGACCCTAACTATTTGCTATTCATATTGTTTGCAGAGGCTATATAAATCCTTTTAGAATCTCTAGCGGCTATACCGGCCATAAACTTGTATTTGCTTTTCAGTGAAAGACCCTCGTCACATTCAGTTCTTAGTGCTGAGCAGGGCCGCGTAGCCAGAGTTTGATGTGTTTTTTTTTTTTTGGGGGGGGGGTGAGGGGTCGGATTCCACCCCCTTGATTTTTACCCATTTACTTCACCTGGGTTGAGAGTGGCAAATGTAGATTAATGCCGATATATATATAGGTGGGACTCACACCGCAATTACAATTCCACAGTCTGGTGACAATATATGTATTGGCAACTATAACATGTAACAGTGTTTGCCCATGTCATATCTAATTGCCATATCTCTATTTTTGTAGCAAGGCAAAAGAACCGACAACTTTAAACAGTGATATGATCGAGCAAGGATTGAACTAGCCTTTGGACAAGGCCTCGCGCGCTGCTTGTCTGCCGAGCAGGGTCTGAAAATAGACTAACGCAGTGTGGCTTTACAGCAGTGATCGCTGGACCGAGCCGCTTCAGCGGCTTGGCCTTTGCTAAATTGCGGAGCTCATCATTATGTGCATATGCATGAGGGTCTTACATATACAGCAGCTAGCGATGATCGTGGCCAATCCTAATTGTTTTAACCGCGCGGTGTTTAAAATGGCTTCGTCCATGAAATTGTGGGGGAATCGGTATTCAAATGTACTAAAAAAATAAAATAATATCTAGTTCAATTTCGAATAAAATATGAATTTATCAAAAACAATATTCTACTTATTGACTAGGGTATTTATTATTTTGCTACTTTAGTAGATTCATAGTAAAATTTTGTTCCCTTGTTTTTCATTTTGACCTACGCATAGACTCTAGTGGTTCGCACGATCAGCTGGTCGGAATTGTTATTGTACAACACGTGAATATCTGTGTACGTGTGAAAACGATGCGTTCATGGAGCTTTGAATTTGCAGGGCTAGCTGAGCTAGCTGCATGCAAGTGAATTAAAATAATGAAAAGGACATCAAATTCTGGTAATTCTGCTTAGGTCTATAATGTAATAGATGTGCAAAAAAGGGTAGATATCTACTATGCAGTACATTCTGCATGGTTCCTGTGCAAGAGTTTTCCTAGCTATTTCTTATACTGAACTTAACTGAAGATATCATTTTATTGTGTGTGACAAGTTTGGTTCACATTCTTTCATTAAAGAAATAAGAGGTGAAACGATAACTTCAATGGACAGTGCAGTGCGGTGTGAGTAGGCCCCCGAACTCTGGGCAGCTTCGGGAGTAGACGCCGATGGGGATGGTGTGCTGGCAGCGACTGTGGTCGTCCGCACAAAGAAGTCCTTGCACAGTGAAATGGCTTGAAAAATCGCAGATTTGCCATAATCCGTTGGAAGATTAACAAATACATCTTCCCCTTTCACTGCTGATTTCATAGCTTTTGATTGTAACTCCTTAAAAGATGATAATTTCAACCTTTCGACCGCATATTCAAGGCTCTTTGATAAGAGATCTCCTTCGTCGCTCGCCATGTTCTGTAACCGCTTAAAAATGTATTTATGATTATATATCTTGATAATGAATATGCATGAAGTTTTCTCGAATCGTCTACTCTGATTGGTGCGTCGGATTGGAAGGGGCGGTTTGGCCGGCTTTCTGGGTAAGATGCTTTGCATCTAATTATCTCCTGATTCGGGAGCGGAAATATAATACAAAACAAAAGAAATAAACTACAACAACCACTCAGGTTAGTAAAGGCCGAGATGCTGACGCACCTCGTCCCACAGATCACAGTCGTCGCGCGATTAGTCTATGTATTCAGGCGCGTTTAGGGAAATACAGCACGAGTGCCTTGACTAAAGGCTAGGATTGAACTGAGTCCGGACCTCTTGTATAAGACTAGTCAATTAAGAGCCTTCGCGTCACCAATGTGTACTGCATGCAGTACGTGCTCCTTGCTTGGATTTTGGGCCTTATCTTGTGTTCGATACAGTGCAAGAAGAAGGGTCAGTGTGATTCTCGGAAGATAAATTTGTTGGGAGTATATTTTCAATATGAACGGGGCAACACAACATGTACTGTTTGCTTGTTTCATTTCTTGCTATCTCTCTATTTTCAGATCAATGCAAAAGCAACCGCCCCCTTTGTGTTTGAGCAGTGGTTTCTTTTGTTGTCTGACCCCAGTTCTAGTTAGCCAGCTGCCTGCCGCAGCCCGAGCTCAATTGTCGGTGTTGTCGACGAGTCATGCATGATCAGTTGCTAATAATATCAGGAGAGTAGACGTGTTATTAAAGGGTAAGTGAAACTACATGTATGTTTGATGTGTTTGTATGTTGAATTGCTGATGATATTGCAATTTAAAATTTGATATGATATGCTGTTGTGCATGCATGTGGTCTATAGTTCAGAATTAGGTTGAAATCTTCAGAGAAGTACAGAAAATATTGCAAAAAACTGCAAACGTTAAATATTGGATTAAATACTAGATCTAGTGTTCATATACACTTTTATCTAAACATAAATTTCTTTCCCTTCTTCTTCTCCATCTTATTTCTTCTTCTTTACTGCTCTCTGTTTTCTCCTGATTTAATTGCCAACATAGACTATCTCTCTTCCAAATTTTGTTTGCGATATTTCTCACCCTAACCTGCATTTTCTCTATCACTGTCAATTTGTTCTTCTCTTCTGTGCTGTCTCTCTTCTTTTCCTAATCCTAGCTCCCTCTCTATTTTTCTTTGTTCTCCTCCTTCTCTCGATCTCTATCTCACTCTCTATTTCTCTCTCTCTCCTTTTTCTCTCTTTCTCTATTTCTCTCTCTCTCTCTCTCTCTCTATTTCTCTCCCTTTCTTTATTTCTTTTCCTCTTATCCTAATATCCTTTCCTCTCTTCCTTTTCTCTCTTCCTATCTTTGCCCTTCTTTTCTGTCTCTTTTTCTTCTACCTTTGGGTATACTTCGCTCTATTTTTGTGCGTGCATTAATCCCTTCATCTCATCGTTCAACTATCCACTTCTTTCTCTTCTTTTCTGCCTCTTTTTCATTTTCTCTTTGGCTCTCTTCTATTCAGATTGAAGGATGGCTCAGTCGTATTCCGCTCCGGTTCCTCTCAAGAGCAAACGATGCACTCTAGAAAGAGCAGAAAAATTCATATCAAGCACCTACTTCACTGACTGCAATTTGTATGGAAAGTGAGTAACATATTCTGTGTATTAAACACAAAGGCTTTAAACTTCTACATACATGTAACTCATATGCAACAGGTTTGACTTTTGAAATTACCTGATTGAAAATCGTTACAGGTTTGAAAGTCGGTGACAGATTAAAATCAATTCTCAATCAAATGTATTTGATTTCTGATATAGATTAAGGCTTCCAAGTGGTACAATAAATCAGAGTATTCAATGTCTTTATAGCGCAGTAACTGGATGACTGACCAATATTGTTTTTGTATTGCTCAGTCATCCATGAACTTCAACTATCACACAAAAACAAGGCCATATTTACTGAGCTAAGTCAATTTTTTTTATTTTGCTAGTCAGCCTGATATAGATAATAATAACAATTTGATAGTGTGATACAAGAATATATTGCTCTTGCCTTGACAATATTGGACTCGTCTCCAACTCGTTCAATATTGTCATAGCTCGAGCAATATTCTTGTATCATACTCAAAAAGCCATTCTATATTGTATAATTATTCATATTTGTTTGAAAATGCTCCAAAATATATGGCTCAGATTTTACCAGACAGCATTATAAGAACAAAGCCCCTAAGTGAGCACTGAACCCCGGGAACTAGAAAATGTGACATTCGCACACTTTGTTTCATACTCCTTCTAAGTTTCAATTACACATGTGGAAGCAGCCTGTACAGTTTCTCATTTTGTAAACATGTTTAATTTTGTTAACATTTTTTGTATCCAGAATGCTAGAAATCAAACAATTGCGCATATCACAGAATGCTTTGATTCAACTTCTGCTGCAGTGCAGTCACGGTGTGCCATTCATGATTAAAAGTGATTTTATTTTAAGTAATCACTGAAGTCTGTTAATTGGCAACTCAATGTGGAATTTGTAATGATATTTTCATGGACATACAGTGTACTGGCAAATTTGTGTTAATTTTAACATTTGGTAAATGTCATTCACAATTTGTTTATTTACCCAGTAGTATTAATGTCTATTTTGTATAGCTGTTCGAACAGAAAATGCTTGGTGCCAATTAGAGGAGCAAAAGCTGATTCATTTTTACCTTAGCTGTGTATTTGAATTTTGAATCATGAAACTTATAAATCTTAGCCAGTCCAGACTTTTGCCTGATTGTTGCGTGACATGAAATCTTCCTCTTTACCATAAACCCTTGGCCTATATCTTTGACAAAACAATAATTACTTCAGCTTTTGTTGGACTACTAAATATGTGTTCACAAAGGCTTAAGTATTTTATCTTATATTAATTTGACATTATTTTTGCATTGAAGTTGTTTTTACTTTTTTTAAAAACTTGTTCCTGTAGGCTCTTTCCTGAGAAGCACCCTGTGCGCATCACACACAGAAAGGTCAAAGGTCGTGTGACCTTTGATGAGGCCACCAAGGGATGGAGTTCAGCCAGTTCCAAGTCCAAGTACCCTCCTGCTACAGAGGTCAAGCCAGGGTCATCTTACGGTCCGACGTAAGTTTAATTTTGCCCCTTTTTTCATATAAAGTAGGGTAGGAGTGATTACCTATAACAAGACAGTGCCTCTTTGTAGTGACATTTTTGCACAATATTTTGATCCAGAATGCTAGGAACTGATCAATATACATGAGCAGAAAGAGAAAAAATCTCCAGAAAATTGCAGTGTATTTCCAATAAAATAAAGGAAATTTTATTTTGAACCTATCATCAAATTCATTAAATTGGCAATGCGGTGTAAAATATAAAATCACTGCATGATTTCATGTACAAAGTGGCAATTTCAGGTTGATTTTGCAATTTTCATTTTACATTGGTCGATTTAATAAACAATTTTTTTGTTCTTCAAACTATGAGGAAAGCTGGTGGAAAATAAGGATTAGTTGTTGCTCCACTGATTTTAATTGTCTGTTGGCTTCTCTGAACAACCCTGGCCTAGTCTGCAAGCACATACCCTAATTTGACACATTATCAAAAAATAATTGCGCCTAACCTAGCTAGAAACCTAGCCCAGCTACATACTGGTTGTGTCAATACAGGAGCAGCTATATACATGGCCTATGGTAGTCTTATAGTGCAGACTCTCTTTTACGACTGACCAGAGTTTGTGCTTGCAGACTAACCCTGGCCTAGCTACCTCAATTGTGTTATGACTGGTTTTTTATTGACAGGTGGGCAACTCACTGGTTTCGTGTTGAGATCCAGATCCCCAAAGCTTGGCACAAGCAGGAAGTCCATCTTCTGTGGAACTCTAACTCCGAAGCAATGGTTAGTGGTTCAGGCTGTGTTTATAAGCTTTTGAATCTAGAATCACGTATCAAAACATGGTTGACAAACAACGTTTTGTTACGCAATTCTGTGTTTATAAACTTTTTCATGCACTGTCAGTCGCTGAAGAGATAAGGTCGTAGTTGAACCAAGACATTGTGACATTTGCCCCAGGTTATATTTTAGGCTTTAGGTTAGGGATTAGATTTAGCTATGCAGAGTGTGAGGTCCAGGAATTTGAGTACTGGTAGTTTTGGAAAGAAAAAGGAGAGCGCTTTCACACACACGATGAAAGGCAAAGACGACGGTAACGCGAGCGAAAAACAACCTGCGCATGCACGAATCAGAATTTTTCTGTCTTGTCGATTTTCACGACCGTACGCGGTCATGATAGCGTTTGTTCCCTAAACATGCCGGAAGAGCTGTATCGCCGTTAATCTCCCATCATCTTCGCGAAAAAACAATCTGCGCATGTGCGAATCAGAATGTTGTCTCCGTCTTGTTGATTTTCAGGACCATACGCAGCCATGATAGCGTTCGTTTCCTAAACATGACGGAAGAGCTGAATCGTCGTAAATATCACGTCGTCTTTGTGAAAGCGCACTAGTCACTGGAGCAAATGTCCTGCGATTGGAGAGAATTTCAAGTTTTTAATTCTGCCTCTTTTGGTTGTATTTGTTTTAGGTATGGAGTCCTGGAGGGGAACCTCTTCAGGGGTTGAACAAAGATGACCGTATCAGCTTCATCTTGACTTGTCCACATACCTCATTGAAGTAAGTACTCACTTTAAAGAAAGGTATGGCATGTCTGTAGATCTTCCAGAAGCCATTCAGGGACTTGTGGTAGGCAATTTTTACTCTGTAATGCTAGATCAGGGGAGTGTTTCACAAAGACTAAAATCGACTTTAAGTTGGACTTAACTATGGCAAGCTGCATGTTCATGCCATGTTTTTCTTCCACCATTTGCTGGCATTGGTTTCTCAAGGGACGTACCAATCATGGTCACAAATCTACAGAATTTTAATTTTTTGATAGTTCATTATTGAAGGAACAAATATTGTCTACAGATCATAATCGAGAGACCAATGGTGAGAGCAACCAGTGGCATGAATGGCCTGCCATTGTTATAGTCCAACTTAAAGTTGATCTTAGTCTTTGTGAAACACTCTTTCACAATGTGTGAACGTAAAGAACCTGCACTGCCATATTGGAATAAGAGCAGGGGGAAACCCTGGTATTGTTGTGCGCACCTGCACATCCCACTGCAATCAGTTAGATTTGGATGAGAGATGCGAGGATTACAGTGATTCAGTTTACTACAAGACTTAATTAATAATGAATCTAATCGTATTACCATTACTCAAGTTCTTCTTGAATTCAGATTGTCAAAGTGTCAATTCTTGCAAATGTCACTTTTAATTCATTGAAATCTCAATCTCCTTTTCTGTCTAGATATGATCACCTGTATATAGAAATGGCTTGCAATAAGGTTCTCGGGGCGGGGAATGAACTCATTGATGCACCAGTAATGGATCTTACATTCACGCTCTCGCAAGCTGAGCTGGCGCTCTTCAACCGTGACGCCTATGACTTGATGATGGATGTCGAAATCTTGGTCGACATGGTCAAGGTTGGTCAAAGTTTTCAACCCTTTTGGTCAAGTTACTACTGCAGCTGAGGTTTAAACCAGAACAATTTGCCTAATATCAACCATCATTTTTGCACCACCATTTGAAGTTCTTTGTTACTGAATCAAGTGGATTTACAGCAATTATGACTTGGCTATGTATTTTTTTTCTTCATAGTTTCAATCAGCCAGTTTGACTTGCAGAAAACAAAGGTCTGCGTTCTACAAATTTAGTTTGACCCGACCCTGGGTCTACAATCATGTTCAACAAAAAGGAAATCTTAGACCTCGAACTTACTCCTTTGTTAAACCTTATTTTGAACTATGGCTTTTAAAGACCAGCAACATATTTAGATCTTTGTACAAGACGGGTCAAGATCGATGTTTAACTTTGAGAGAAGGTCTTAGGATATATCTGGACTGGATTCACTAGGTCATGCCCTGGAGGAAAACACCATCAGAAAAGAAATCCCCCCCCCCAACTTTGCTTTCTTTCGTTCAATCCCCAATCTGCCTCTGTAGACTTTTGACTTCTTTCTGTCTTTCAGCATCTATACCAGAGAGTTGTGAGAGATGTTACCAGGCGCTCTACACTGTGAATCGAATGATGAACGCTTGTTCAGCTGATCAGCCTTAAACCTACCAAGCTCCCAACTTTACTTTCTTTCCTACAATAATGCTCGATCCGCCTCTGTAGACTTTTGACTGCTTCCTGTTTTTCAGCATCTACCAGAGAGTCGTGAGCGATGCTACCAGGCGCTCTACACTGTGAATCGAATGATGAACGCTTGTTCAGCCGATCAACCTCAAACTTACCAAGCCGCTAGAGATATCTGCAAGAAGTTCCTTGATCAAAGGAACGGAGACGCAGCTCATACCATCCATGCGATTGCAAATGCTCATATCGACTCTGGTGAGTCGAGCTGTTGCCCTAATTCCCCTGTCTTTTGTGAATCGAGTCTTGTGTTGTGCACTGCAAATGATATCTATTCAAAGTTAATTTGAGATCAGGGCCTGGCCTGTCTGTTAAAAACTTGATATTGATTGCAAGTTATTTGCGATCGATATCAATTACAACTACATGTACATGAGAAAAAGCTACAGGTAAAAAACTGTAAACTTGCAATTAATTTGGCCCTGGTCATGCAATTTCATTGTGAAAAAGTGATGGGAAAAGGTTAATCATGTACGTAGCATATGTATAGTTTGCTTGATTATAATTATGATTATAATTATGCTTGTACAGCGCAAAGAGAAACTTATGTTTATTTTGCGCTATATAAATATTGTATTATTATTATTATTTATAGTTGTGTATACAATAAGGTTTTGGAGTCTTCAGAATAATAAGAAATTGGCCCTGTCTTTTTAAAAGTCATATGCACTGCACACAGAAATGTGTTGAGGGGACTACACAAATATGGGGCGTGAAAGTGAGGTCCAGAACACCTAGCTATTTCATGTTTTCATCTGAAATATAAGAGCATTTGAAGAACTATTGTTTTCTTTTTCTTAGCCTGGTTATGGCCTTATGCCGAGACCAAGAGAAAAGTAGCCAGGACCTGGACCAATGTTCTACGTCTCGCTGAGGACTACCCTCAACTCAACTTTGCCTTCTCACAGGTAAGGGGTCAAAGGTCAAATCAATCATAAGCAAGCATGAAGGCTCAGAGGATAGTAGGCAGATATTACGTGCAGTAAAACTGAATCAAAGATACATAATATTAGCAATAATGATTATGATAATAATATTGATAATAACAGTATCTTTTAAAGCCGGAATTACTGATGATGAACCTCTTCAAAATTTGCCTTCTCACAGGTTAGAGGTCAAAGGTCAAATCAATCACAAGCAAGCATGAATGCTCAGAGGATAGTAGGCAGATATTAAATGCAGAAAAACTGAGTAAAAATGATTACTATTAGTAATAATGATAATAACAAAAGTATCAATCATAATATTAATAGTATATGAAGCAGGAATTACTGAGGATTATCCTCTTCAAACTTTGCCTTGTAGCAGGTAAGGATTCAAAGGTCGAATCAATCATAAGCAAGCATGACTGCTCAGAGGATAGTAGGAAGATATTAAGTGCAGTAAACTGAAGAAAAAGGAATAATATTATAGCAATAATGATATTTATTTGTCATAATAATATTGATGATAATAGTATCTTATAAAGCAGAAATTACTGAGGATTATCCTCTTCAAACTTTGCCTTCTCGCAGGTTAGAGGTCAAAGGAAGATGCTTTTTTTTTAAGATTTCTAAGTCTAATATAATTGCAATTTCTTCGAAAATCGAATGGCAGGAAGAGGTGAGCTTAACACAATATACTCAAAGAGAAAGTTTGTTTTAGAAAAAAATGCAACCATTGCTGTGCATCTAGAATTTAGTTCTCAAAATTTAATTGTGTATATTGGATGATTTTGGGATGCATTTCTCATACCATTGATAGGTTTATGTTTCTATTATGGAAATACAGTGTAAATACAGTGTAAACTTTTAATGTGAGCAAAACAATTTTCCATAATTGAATGTACATCGGACCTATAAATGAATGAAAACTGAAATTAAATGAATTATCCTATCCTTGGTTCTCAGGCTCAACAGTTTCAATGGGTGAAGACAGACTACCCGTCGCTCTACAAGAAGATACAGGAGATGGCCAAGAGAGGGCGCTTCATCCCTGTAGGTGGATGCTGGGTGGAGATGGATGGGAATCTGCCGAGTGGGGAATCCTTCGTCAGGCAGCTGCTCTATGGACAGAGGTTCTTCAAGGAAGAGTTTGGGAGCTACTGTACAGAGGTGAGTAGAGGAATAATAATAATGATGATGATGATGATGATGATGATGATGGTGATGGTGATGGTGGTGGTGGTGGTGGTGGTGGTGGTGGTGGTGGTGCATGGTGGTGGTGGTGGCGATTATGATGATGATGATTATGATGATGATGATGAAGATGATGGAGTTGATGGTGATGGTGGTGGTGGTGGTGGTGGTGGTGGTGATGATGATGATGATGATGATGATGATGATAATGATAATAATAATGATAATAATGATAATGACAATAATAATGATAATGATGATAATGATGATAATGATGATAATGATGATAATGATAATGATGATAATGATAATAATGATAATGATAATGATAATGATAATAATGATAATGATAATGATGATGATGATAATGATAATGATAATGATAATAATGTTAATGATAATGATAATAATGATAATTTAAAGTAAAACTGAAACGAAATGGAAAAGACTTTGTCTATCAAATTTGTCTCTTCCCATTTCACTTAAGTTCACTTTAAAGCTCCCTTTAGAAATCTCCACTAAGCTGGTAATTCAGCCATACATATATGTGTGTCTCTTCTCCCCGTACAGTATTGGCTACCAGACACGTTTGGTTACTCCGCCCAGCTGCCTCAGATCTTAGCCGGTGGAGGAATGAAGAGGTTTGTCACTCAGAAGATGAGCTGGTGTCTCGTCAACAAGTTCCCTGTAAGTGGCTGCTAAAATATGCATAATTCTCTTCATTATTTCGATCTCTATCAATTTCTGTCATTTTCTCATGTTAATTTATTCTGTTATTGTTTGTCTAGTTCTTTTTTTTTATTGTGTCATGTCTATCATCATAATTGTCATTATCGCTTTGCTCTTGTCCCCCTGCTCCCACTGCCTACCCCACGTGACTCCCTATTGGTCAATTGATTGGTCTACCTCTCTTTCTCTCTCTCTCTCTCTCTCTCTTTCCATCTATCTCTCTGTCTCTCTGTCTCTCTTCCTCCCTCTTGTATTCTTCCTCTCCTACATCCCTCCAATTTCTCTGCTCCCTCTCTTGTCCAATTTATTGATCTGCCTCTCTCTATCTCTCTTTTTCTCTCCCCTCCTTCCCCCACTCACTCTCTCTCTCTCTTTCCCTTTCTATCACTCTCTCCATCTCTCTCTCTATTGTTGTTAGTCTCTGTTTATCTTTATGTTTCCCCTGACTGCTTAGAAAGCATGTGTATGCTTGTAAATAAGCAACCAGGGGACCGACAGCTTTAAGTTCTCTCTGAGGGACTTAGTATTAAAGATTAATGCCTGAATTTGAAGAAAGCATGTGTCTGCTTGTAAGTAAGCAACCAGGGGACTGACAGCTTTAAGTCCTCTCTGAGGGAGTTGGTAATGAGGATTAATGCCTTACCAAAGGACACTGCAGCACCGATCGACTTGATTTTGAACCGTAGACCTCCCGGTTACGAGACCACTGCTCTACCACTGAGCCATCGTGTCTCACTCTCTCTCTATCTCTCACAAAGTATTTTCCCTCTCTTTCTCTTACAGCACAGTACCTTCTGGTGGCAAGGTATAGACGGGACAAAGTGCCTCGCTCATTTCCCTCCTACAGACACGTACCATGCTAGGGTCAAAGTGGAAGAAGTGAGTAAAGTTCCTTTTTCAAGTGGACTTCTTCAAGATTAAAACATACATAGAAAAGCAATAAATGTATTGTATTTAAATTAGTATACAATGTTAGTTATTTAAGTACATGCGAATGAATACATTTATATATATACATGTATATAGTAGGTAGCTCTCAAGATTAAAACATACATAGAAAAGCAATAAATGTACGATTGTATTCAAATTACTGTAGTATACTTTGTTAGTTATTTACTTACCGGTACATGTACATGCAAATTAATACATTAATACATGACAAATGCACTTTGTCCTTTTCTCTCTTATCTACATGTACATGTATATATGCCTGGCTTAGGTTCTTAATTTTCAACATGTTTTTTTTTTAATCGTACCTCTCCTCATACTGATTATTCACATCTCTTTTGCTATTTGCCATTTATTTATTTTGTCTGCCTTGTGCCATTGTGTTTCATGACCTCTTGGGGAACGATTATGTTTATTTATTATTTTATGACCTGCAATCGTTTCATCCGTCAGTCATGACCTAGTAAATGGTTTGCAATCTTCAAAAATAATGTGACTGGGAATCGTTTATTAAAGCCTGTCTGCACTAGTTTGGCCAGGAGGGATTAGACCACCCAGCTTCCTCACTGACAGGTGGTTATCTCATCAAATCAGCTCTCGATTAACATAAGAAAAATGGGAACATGCTGGTCCAGCGTTCACCGCTTTGGCATTGTTTGCTATATAGAGGGCGCAAGTAGCTATAAGTAGTGCAGTGGGGCTTTAATGTTGTGGTTGCAGAGGTGCGTAACGAAACCACACCATTAAAATGACTGGTGACCCAAATCATTTTTGTTTTTCCTATTTAAACTTAATAAGCATCTGTACATACTTCCTTGAATAGCTAGAACAGCTGCCTCTTTCAGATTATGAAATTAATATAAGAAATTTTAATATAAGCTGATGACATAGATCCCAATCAAATGATTGGTTGAGAGCGTACCCGTGACCAGGCATTTATTTTGCCTAACACGTAGTTTTGATAATGACCAGTCATTAGTAAAATCGTGTTATAAAACATCATTTTATCAAACAAATAAAACATAATCTTATAAAACAAATAATACACATAATTTTGTTCGGGCATTAGTAAAATTACCCACACTCGGTACCTTCAAAACAGTCCAAACATCCTCGGCTACCGCCTTGGCGTGTTAGACTGTTCCAAAGGTACCATGTGTTGGTAACTCTTACTAATGCCCTCAGTGCTTTGTATTATTTGTTTACTATTTCACTCAAAACCATTAGATACATTTTGTATAATGATCAATGCTTTTCCTTTGCAGTGTCTGAAGAATGCATCTAACCATCAAGACAAAGGACGCTCTGATCACAGCCTCATGCTCTATGGCTTCGGGGACGGGGGAGGTGGACCAACGTGAGTCGATCAGCTTTAGAATTTGATCCCTGCTCACGCTGTCTTATAAATCATTGCGATTGATCTGGATCGATATTGAAAGTCCTCCAAGCAATCCCAACCTTTCTTAAATATAGAGTTGAGATGGATATTGAGTAGTGATTAATTTAAACCTAGAGGCCAGAGGGGTGTTTCAGAAAGATCCAAAGTTGAACTTATCTCTAAGTTGGACTTATCAATTATGGAAAGCCGTTAGCATCTATGAAAATATTTTGTACAACTTAATTTAAAAGGCATACAATTATGATTCAAATCATTCATATTTTCTATTATCATGGAGATTTCATGTTTTTGATGTGGAATTAATAAAAAGTCTAAAATATTTGAATTTTCGCTTTTGAATATAAATTGTTTAGGGTTACAATTGGCTCTCCATAATTTAAAGTCCAACTAAGAGTTAAGTTCGACTTAGGATCTTTGTGGAACACCCCCCCCCCCCCCCACATCTTTTTCATATTGTATCCTGTGGAGGAATATTTAAAGGAATGATTAAAATTTGGCCCTCAAAGTCTTGTAATGATCGAACCCTGGATTCCTGTTTACTTCCTGAAACCGTCCATGAAATCATAGAAAATACTGTGTATCCCCATTTTGCATCTATAGGGAGATTATAACAAAAAAATTGCTTTAGAAGATTGGAACATTGCATTGGATCCAAAAATCAAATTGTGTTTAAAATGTGAGTGGTAACTAAAATTGGCCATGGAGCAGATAACCCTTAGACTACATGTCAACCAATCTATAATAATGCAAAATCCACCCGTCCTGACCTTTGACCTTTGACCTTCTGATGACAGGAATGACATGCTGGAGAGGATGCAGAGACTGAAGGATGTGGACGGCATCCCAAGGGTCAAACCATCCACCCCGAATGAATTCTTTTCAGCCATAGAGAAAGATGCAGGCAACCTGTGTACTTGGGAAGGAGAGCTGTACCTGGAGTTACATCAGGGAACCTTCACCACACAGGCAGAGGTGAGGTTTACACCCCTGTATTGTGAATGGACCAATCCACTTTTAGGTAGAGGACATTGTACTATAGACTCCTGCATTTGGCTTGATAGGGGAGTTCAATCATATTTGCCTCAAGCATGACATATTTTTTGAGTAAAATGAACTGCACCAGTACACAAATCTATATGAATTGCTATTTATTGAAATTGAATAGATGGTCAATTGATTTTTATGTTACATTCTATTTTACTGTAGGAGTACTCACAATTTTCAAGACATGTTTTATGGAAACTATAGGCGATTAGAAAAAAATTGTAAGATTCCTGAACTCTGTCAAATCCCATTATCCCGTTCGACCTGTAATTGTTATGTAAAGCAAATTTGAGTGTAGGAATATATCTTCAAAATTGACGTCCTCTCTCATATCTCATTCTGTTTTCTGTTATCTCTCTCTCATATCTCTCTGCTCTACCCTTCTATTTCATGAATCTCTCTTCTCTTTTGCTTTCCTCTCCTCTCTCCTGTACTATGTTGCCTCTTATTCTGTCTTTTTTTTCATTATCTTTCTCTACTCATCACTATGCGTATTACCCCTACCCTGTACTCTACCTCACCCTCTCTCTCTCTGTCTTGCCCTCCCTCTCCCTTACCTCCATTCCACCTCTCTCTCTCCCTATCTCTCTCTCTCTCTTCTCTCCCCTCTCCCCTCTTGCCCTCTCCTTTCTCCCCTCCCCCTCTCTCTCTTTCTTGCCCTCTTTCTCCCCCTTCCTCTACCGGTATTCCAACTCTCTCTCTCTCCCTTCCTCGCACCCCCTCTCTATTTCTCCCTCTTTCTCCCCTCCCCTCTCTCTCTCTCTCCCCCTTTTTCCCCCTCTCTCCTCCACCTCCCTGCTCCCCCTCCCCCTTCTGTCTCTCAATAGATCAAGCGCCTGAATAGGAAGCTAGAGCACAAGTTTCAGCAGGTGGAGTTTCTCTCAGTCCTTCAACCCATCGGTAAGGAGGTCTTGACCCAGAAGACCATCTCAGAGAAATGGAAGAGGCTTCTTCTTCATCAGTTTCATGATGTTCTACCCGGGAGCTGCATCAGAGAGGTACATGTATTAATGATGATAATATTAACATAAGTGATGGTGATGATAATGATGATGATGATGATGATGGTGATGATGATGATGATGATGGTAATGATGATGATGGTGGTGATGGTGATGGTGATGGTGATGGTGATGATGGTGATGGTAATGATGATTATGATGATGGTGATGATGATGATGGTGGTGATGGTGATGGTGATGGTGATGGTGATGATGGTGATGGTAATGATGATTATGATGATGGTGATGATGATGATGGTGGTGATGGTGATGGTGATGGTGATGGTGATGATGGTGATGGTAATGATGATAATGATGATGGTGATGATGATGATGGTGGTGATGGTGATGGTGATGGTGATGATGGTGGTGGTAATGATGATTACGATGATGGTGATGATGATGGTGGTGGTGATGACGATGATGATAGTGATGATGATGGTGATGGTGATGGTGGTGAGGATGATGGTGATGATTACGATGTTGATGATGATGATGATGTTGATGATGATGATAATTTATGGTGATGATGATGGATGGATATACCATGAAATCTTTTCTGAATGTCTGATTGTCGTTTGTTTGTATTCTGTTTCCAGGTAGTAGAGGATGCCCTTGGTGACATGAAAGCTTTGAGCGAGGAGCTGGATACGGAGAAGAAAAATCTTGTCAAAGCTCTGTCGACACACACTAAGGTGAGGGTCAACCACCTAGAGTTGTTCCTTTTTATGTTTTATCGATTCAAAACAGAATCATAATATTCATTTAATTGGAGAGTCATTAACATTCAACAGTAATACAATACATGAAATAAGAGAGTTGAATGTCAGAATGTTAGTATAATCACACAATGATGAAAGATAGATTTAGCAGTGTTGCCAATTTAAAGAAAAGGTCAATCAATCTGTTTGATTGTGTTTTGGACAATGCTGAAATGACTTTATATATAAACCAGTATTTCTTGAATGCCACAAGTTGTGCTGATGTTTTATAATTAATCCAGTTTGACTTGCAACCAATCAAGTGTACTCATTTATTCTTCATTCAATCTCTTGTAATCTCATGCAGGGTGGAAAGCCAGCATCGAAGGGCGGGTCAAAGGTCATTTGTAACAACCTGAGTTGGGATCGCACAGAGGTAATTGACCTCTGTCAGAGTTCAACGACCAGTGAGGCCGGGTCAAGCAGCGATGGTCCAACGCAGGCCAAGAAGACTAAGCGGATGAAAAATGAATCTGAAGCACAGAAGAAATTTGGTGAGTGAAGCAAATACAGTATTAGCAATAATGTTCTAAAAAAAAATCTGTAGGCCCAAATACCTTTATCTAGGCAAGTCCAAGATATTTGGTGATAATGCTGTCCCGTAATAACAGCTCTGGCCACTATCCCGGCCATGTCATTGTCAGCCGTTGCTCAGTGCTCCGTAGCCTCCAAGCCCTTCGTCCCTGCTGATATCAAAGCTTTCAACGATAGGTCAAAGAGCTGAAGTTCCCAAGACCTAGTCCTAGGCCCAAATATTAAACTAAGACAGTATCCTGAGACCTAGTCCTAGTCCTAGGCCCAAAGATTCAACTAAGACAGTATCCTGAGACCTAGACCTAGTCCTAGGCCCAAAGATTCAACTAAGATGGTATCCCGAGACCTAGTCCTAGGCCCAAAGGTCCAGCAAAGACAATATCAGAAGACTTAGCTGACTGATTATTGATAGAAATCTTTCATCTAACAAAATATTGTAACAATTATTTTATGTTGGTATTTGTAGCCCTGGTCACCATTCCTGCCATGTCGGTGTCAACCGTTGCTCAGTGCTCCGTAGCCTCCGAACCCATCGTCCCTGCTCAGATCAAAGCTTTCAACGATGGGTACAAGCTGTGGAATGAACACCTGGTGGCCTTTGTAGACTCCTGCGGAAGATTGACCCAGATGAATCTGAGTGAGCCTGGCTGGCAGACCAGAGGAACTGAACCTGTCTATCAGAAACCGTAAGTCTCTCTTTCTTCAGGCTTCTTCAGAAATGACATAATAATAATAATAGAGTATATGTATAAAGCACATAACAAATTGTAAATTTCTCTATGCGCTTTACACCTTTGTACAATCATAACAAATTTGAATATATAAACAACATTAAAACAACAATAAATAACGAAATAGATAAGCAAATGAAAAGGAAATGAAATGAAATGACATGATACGCCACCTCAAAGTTTTATGTATAAATTGAGTAGAAAGAAGCATATTGTTGTGATGTAAGATTTCAGAAATGCATATTGCACAAAGCTTAAAGGTATAACCCAGTTCTGGTCATGCGATTACATTGTGAAAGAAACGTTGTGGAATCGATCAGAAAAGGTTGATCATCTAGCATATAAGTATTGTGTGTACTGCAAGGTTCTGGAATCATCAAAATGATAAGAAATTTGGCCCAGTCTTGGTAAAGTTACAAGCACTGTACACAGAAAGATGTATATGGGACTAAAGATATCTATCCAGTCCGGAAAGATATAATATTTTACCGACTATATCAATAAGTAGGCAGTTTCCTGGCAACATTTGTATTATCACGTATTGATCCAGGGTTCGTACAGGTCAGGGAATTTCTGGAAAGTCAGGGAATTTAAAAATGTTTTTTCCAGAAGCAAAAAGTCAGGGAAAGTCAGGGAATTCGTCCATTTCTTCTGGAAAGTCAGGGAAAATCTTTTTTTCTTCAAGATGTTTGTTAAAATGGCATTTAATTTGTCTTGTGAACAAAGGAAAAACACATTTTGTAAAATTTGTGGTTCACATAATAGCTAGCCCATCACAATGCAGTGTAGTACGATGCTAATGTTCTTTTTGAGAAATTTGTGTGTGCATGACTGTTTGTTGACCTGTGTATAGGCAAATTCATGCAATGTACTGAGCTCTGTGAGAGTGTGTGTGTACAGTATTTGTGTGTATGTGACTGATCAGACCAATCAGAAACTTCCTTGTGAGTGGGCGGAGAGTGAAGCCAGCATAAATTAAACTTGTCAGTGACCACTAGCACAGTACTGAAGAATCATAAATTATGAAGTTTGTTGACCTGTGTGTAGGCGAATTCACCTATTGTGCTGAGCTGTGAGATCGAGAGTGTGCATTTGTTTGTGTGTGTGTTTCTCCTTACAGTAAGCAAGTGATGTGACTGATCAGACCAATCAAAAACTTACCTTGTGAGTGGGCGGGGAGTGAAGCCAGCATAAATTAAACTTGTCAGTGACCGCTAGCACAGTACTGCAAAATCACAAATTATGAAGTTTGTTGACCTGTGTGTAGGCAAATTCACGTTTTGATCTCTTTCTTAAAAATAATACAAAATTATTTACCTTTGAAAAGTAGTTTTCGCATGTTTTCTTTTCTTTCTCAAGTTTCTTTCATTTTGTTTCTCGATCCCACCCCAACATTCATTCACATCTCTTTATCTCTTTCACTATCGACTTTCACTCAATTTCAGTTCCCCCAAAGCATGTCGTGCCGTAGAATTATTTTTAAAAGGCAAAGATATTCATATTCCCTATCAAAATCCAAGCAGTATTTTTAACTATTGTGTTTACAAACGGCAAGGATTAGTGCATGCATGCCAGACAGTTGCCGCCCAGCGTGGTGTAATATTACATGTGGTTTCTCTGAACAGGGTTTGTTATCGGTTACCAGGCAACCAGCACATAACAAAATGTATGCAAATCTTGGGTTCATGTATAGCATTGGGCGCTGCATTCCACGCTTGTTTTTAATTGACAGACAAACGGACCAATAATAGTAAAGCATGTGGGATGGATGCTCTGACAGGGAGTGGACTTTTGTATTTTGAGAAGTGGTGAATGCCTAGCCCAGTATATAAAACCCGGCTGGTTTCGTCTTAGGGAGTGGTCTAAACTAAGCATGTTGACCTGGGACTTATTGTAACCAGGGAGGTGACAAACCCTGTTGTAACTGTCTTGAATCCTGGCTGGTAGACAGCAGGATAAAAAATATTGCGGTTTGATTCCACATTTGGCGTCCATTGTGCGAGCGCGAGCATACAGCCAGTTAGCTAGCCTAGCCTCGTGGTTGCTGCTTTCCCCAAGGTCCGCAATTAAGGCACACTTTTTTCCGTCAGCAAAATATCGAAAGTCGGGGGTGCGTCTTATATAGTCAGGTACAGGATATTTAAGTCCTCAAATGCTACCTTTTAGTGGTTTTCAAAAATCTCTGTGTCTCAACATTAATTACATAATGCAAATAAAGAATAGGATCTACTATTTTAAGTTAAACTAGAGTCTACGTTCCTAATTTGAAAGGAAGAGAGTTTTTTTTTTAGAGTTTTTTTTTTTCAGTCTCGATAAATTATGCCCTGTCACAAGGCACTTTGCCGGCGGAAGCTCTCCCGTGTCTTCAGCTCACTCACCTGTATGATGCAGCTCACTTACACAGGGATATAACGAATCACCACGCAAAAACTAGCCTGTCCACATTTCTGTTTGGACTCGGAGGAAAAAATTCTGTCATTTTTAGTTTTAAAAACAACATTGTTACTGGGTCTAACTTAGTTCAGAAGCACTTCAACTGTGCCTCGTAATAAAATGAAAGTATTTTCGAACACTGTCACTGAAATAAGAGCCGATCTGATGTTTACAAAAAGACCAATGTTGGCTTTGTTTTTGGTGGCTTTTTGTTAACCAGATCAGATCACGTCTTATTTCAGTGTTCAAAAAATACTTTCACTCTCATTATACGAGGCACAGTTGAAGTGCTTGTGAACTAAGTTAGACCTTGGTCTAGTAACATGTTGTTTTTAAACTAAAGATGACAAAAAAAGACATCCAGATTTTTTGTTCAGATTTTTTTTTTTTTTTTTTCGGGGGGAGGGGGGGGGGGGGAGAATCTTCGAAATAGGGGTCGGGTGCGCCTTATATAGTTTTGTGATTTGCTTCCTAGTATTGCGATGATATATAGTTGTACGCTTTAAATTAAGACATGTTCATCATTGAAAATGGTCATGGAAATTTACATTATCCTGCTCTGGAAAGTCATGGAAAGTCATGGAATTTTAAAAATGTGTAAGTGTACGAACCCTGTTGATCAAAACATATTTTTTCACATGAATGGTAATATAGAGCTTCCATTTCATTTTTTGAGAGGAGGGCATTTCCAAAACTGGTCTATGCCTTTAACTATTTTATCTTGCAATAGCAGTTTTATTGAGCGACTTACTGCCTCATACCCGCACTGAGATGTAGTCATCCTTTTCCTAATAAGTCTGAGATTTCCTGAAATTATCAGAGCTCTAAATAATTAATGGCTCTGTGTAACAAGGACATTTAAATAACCCTTATGCCTGTCATCTTGATATAACTATTTATTTTGTGTCTGTTTTTTTTTTTTTTGTGTCATTATTTTGTACAGTGATGTCATCCCTGATGGTGGTCACTATGGCAACCAGTTTGTGATGTTTGATGATGTTCCTCTCTACTGGGATGCATGGGATGTGATGGACTATCATCTGGAAACAAGGTGAACATAATCATATAAATATTGGATGGCTTTGAGTGTGATTAAAGAATATATTGCTCGAGCTATATGACTATATTTAACGAGTCGGAGACGAGACCAGTGTTGTCATAGCAAGAGCAATATATTCTTGTATCACACAAAAACAAAGCCATATATTATTATTATTATAATCTATATCAGGCTGACTAGCGAAATAATACAATTTGACTTACCTCAGTAAATATGGCTTCTTTTGAGTGTGATATCGATAACAATATTGATATCGATAGTTGAAGCTCCCGGATGACTGAGCAATACAAAAACAATATTGGTCAGTCATCCGGATACTGCGCTTAAGGTATTGAATACACTGATTTATTGTACCACTTGGAAGCCTTATATAGATGACAATATAATATATCATTGTTATAGAGTATTGCCAGAGTGCTTATGTCTGCTCGATTTTACAAAACAAAACATGCAACCAACACAAAATGCCTGTTTCTTTTAAGGCAATACGTATTAATTAAAAAAACAAGGAAAAATATTGAGAAAGGTTTAATTTTACTTATTCCATTCATATAAGCCCCTAGTCCAGCCTCTGTACTGTTTCCGTGTCGAGCGCCCAATCAGCTGATAAAATAAAACACCCTCAACGTTGAAAGTAGACGTAGCCATTCCTGTCATGGTGTGGACGGAAATTTTGGGGATTGCGCGATCAGTGGAGAGACCGCGCTGTGTGTGTGGGACAAAAACAAAGAACGGACTGAATCTGGACTAATAAGCCCCCAAAAAGTCACCTTTCTTGTCAAACAAAGTGAATGAGTGTGCAAACACCGGAACCTCCATTTTCTCCATTGTCGAAATGACATCGCCACATTTCCTTGAGAATATGACATTTGTCATGAGATTTTCGGCACAGCTGCTTTCTAGAATATAAGAATTTAAATGAGATCAAGCACCAGGGGAATACAATAGATTTTTTTGTCAATTTAAAGTGAAGCACTAGATGCGCAGACATAGGGCTCCACTACATATATTTGTACTTTGTACATGTTCATATATGAAAACTATATAAGTGGACAAATATACTGTTGAAAAGTTGATAAAATGGCAAATTTTGATCGAAAAACAATGATTTTGAATCTATTAACGTATGGCAAATTTAAGGATTTTAAACAATTTTTCCCTTTCTACTCGTACACCAAGCATGCTTGTTAGCGCTCTGAATCAAAACTTATTGAGCAAACCACAAAATGTGGAATGATTGTTGCGATAGGATTAATGTATGAAAGAACTATGATAATCTTCTTCCACAGGAAGCCAGTGAGTGAGTGTACATCCATTGAGATAGTGGAGACCAACGCTTTTCAGGTGTGTCTGAAGGTTGAACTTCAGATCAGTGAGAGGAGTAGCGTTGAACAGAGGATTGTACTCAGAGCTCATTCCAAGTACCTGGAGTTTCATACTAAGGTATGGCTGCAATACAGATGGTGATGATGGTGATGATGGCAATGATGATGTGCAATATTACAGATGAAGACGGTAGTGGTAGGGGTGATGATGATTGTGGTAGTGATGATGGTGGAGGTGATGGTGAAGATGATGATGGTGATGGTAATGGTGAAGGTGACGATGGTGGTGATGATGATGGTGGTGATGATGATGGTGATGATGGTGGTGGTAATGGTAGTAGTGATGATGATGATGGTGATGATGGTATTGGTGATGGTGATGATGATGATGATGGTGATGGTGGTGATGATGGTGGTGGTGATGATAGATGGTGGTGATGATGATGGTGATGGTGGTATTGGTGATGGTGATCATGAAGATAATGATGATGATGGTAGTGTTGATGGTGGTGGTGATGGTAGTAGTGATGATGATGATGGTGATGGTGGTATTGGTGATGGTGATCATGATGATGGTGATGGTGATGATGGTGTTAATGATGGTGATGGTGGAGGTGATGATGATGATGGTTGTGATGGTAATGATAATGATGATGATGGTGGTGGTGATGATGGTGGTGGTGATGATGATGGTAGTGGTGATGATGATGGTGGTGATGATGATGATGGGGGTGATGATGATGATGGTTGTGGTAATGGTAATGATGGTGATGATGATGATGATGATGATAGTGATGGTTTTATAGCAGTGATGATGGTTGTGATTATAGAAGGTGGAGATGATGCTTGTAATGACAATGGTGATGATGGAAGTTGTGATGATAATGACAGTGATTGTGGTGATAATGAAGAGAAGGATGTATGTTGAGGAAGAGTTTTATGATGAGTATGAAATAATGCCTGTAGGACACGTTTCCCAAGAACGTTCTTGCGGACAAATAACACATCAAGGCTAATAATTACGTATCATTAGATGTTTTACACACTCCGACAGATATTGTAATGATGGGGATGAGGATGGTGATCATGATGAGGCCTAACAACAAAAAAATGTTGTATTGCCCTTTAGGTGCCAAAACATAGGTCGGTCGGTGGGTCGGAATTGATTTTTATTTTTTTAACTTTAAAAACTTTTTTTTACTCCCTCTATGGGCTGGTATTTCACAGTTTTAATTTTTTTTTAATGGTTGAAAAAAAAAACTTTTTTTAAAAGCCGACCCTAGATATCAAGATTTGTGGGTCGGTCGCAAAGGACAATGCAACATTTTTTTTTTTTTTTAGGCCTAATGAGTGTAACATCATTAGAAGAGGAATGTACTCTGGAGCTTGTTCTGAAATTCTTAATCAATACATCTATTGTATCATGTTGTAATTGTTGCTTTGACTAAAGGTTCACTGGGACGAGTCACACAAGTTTCTGAAGGTGGAGTTCCCGGTCAATGCTCGCTCACCAGAGGCGACCTTTGACATCCAATTTGGCCACCTTAAGAGACCTACGCACCAGAACACATCCTGGGATTGGGCTAGATACGAGGTAAAAAAAAGAAAATGTAGACATTGTAATGTTAAAATAGTGGTAGCACAAGACAGTAATGAAGCCTATCAGAAGATTATGTACAGTATGTTAAAACTACCAGAAGTGAGGCAGAGCAAATTAAGAAATTTGGAATGCAATCGCCCCTTCCTTTTTTCTTTTTTTTTAAGAAGAGGGGGGGGGGGGGGGGGGGGGGGGACGGGTTGCTGCCAGTACACATATATATAATCTTTCTACACACTATGTGGAATCAAGAAAATTAAAAGGGGGAGGGGCATTTCATAATCATATAAGAATATGTATCTTTGTGGATTCCAATATATAACAGTGCAGAATATGTATTACAATTTGTTGTATTTGAATAGTTGATTGATGAAATTCCAAGGATGACGCTGCATGCAACTATACACTCTTAAATTGTAATTCTCTTCCACAGGTCGTAGGTCATAAGTGGATAGATCTATCACAGTACGACTGGGGTGTAGCTTTCCTCAATGACTGCAAGTATGGACACTCTGTCATTGGAAATGTCATGAGGATTTCATTGTAAGTATAGCTGGCTTGTTGCTATTTTTTTGCAATGAGGACGAGGAGGGGTGTTGATGGTAGTGGTGATGGTGCTGATGACGAGGAGGAGGAGGAGGAGGAGGAGGAGGGTGACTGGCGTGTCTCAGTATGATGTGTGCGTCGCTACACTCAATAACTGCAACTATTGGGCACTCTGTCATCAGAAATGTCATGAGGACTGCATTGTATAACGCTTGTTGTCATGGTGATACTGATGAGGAGGAGGAGAATGTAGGTGGTGGTTGTAGTACAGTAGTAGTGGTAGTGATAACGATAGTAATAGTTATCGTGATGATGGAGATGATGGTGATGGTGATGGTGGTGATGATGATGATGATGATGATGATACTAGTGGTTGTGTTGATGATAGTGTTATTGGGGATTATGGTGATGATAATGGTGATGGTTTTATAGCAGTGATGATTATGATGATGATGATGATGATAATGGGCATGCATTAGTATAAACGGAGTGTGACCATACTAAATGACTGCAAGTATGGACACTCTGTCATCAGCAATCATGATCTTAGATATGAGAGATGCTGCAAACAATGATTAAAATCACAAAATGATGTTGAACATCTCCAAATAGAGCCCCCCAAAGTTAATATGCTAATCAGATTAAAATGCACACTCTCTTTAAAACAATATATAACATTTCCTTTTGCCACAAACTGCAAAATATCATCTAGATTACCTTGAAATCCAAAACGTTGATCTCTTTTTTCTCTTCAGGTTGCGTTCTCCAAAGAAGCCTGACCCTGAAGCTGATATTGGTGATCATATCTTCTCCTATGCCATCATGCCTCATACAGGTAAACAAACTAAGAAATGATACACCTTTCTAATGAATTGAAATATAATAGGACTAATTAAATTTTGATTGATGATAAATCATTATATTGTGATAATGGATGTTGTGGAACTTATTATTAGGAGTCTTGTTGGTTGAAACCTTGGTCCTGTTTCATAAAACTTGTTATCAATAACAAATACTAAATATCTATGTCAAATTTGCTGTCAGCCAATCAAATGCCGCGATTTCAGTAGCTTATAACAGTTATTGTAACTTGTTGTTGGTTAAAGAGAAGGTTCATTGATTTAAAAAACTAACTTTAATGTCATTATTGCAAAGGTGACACTTTGATTGGCTAAGGTTATCAAATGCTAAGGCTTGAAAACATTCAAAGTAATGATTATTAACAATTACAAAACGCTTAGATACAGCCCCGACATAGCACGCGAAAAGCTCCCCGGTCGGTGCTAAGATATGACGTCACATGAACATGATTTGCACAAGCAGACGATGTCCCGTGACATCTCACACAATTTCAGTGCCTGTTTTGTCATCTTTTCTTCAGTTATTTCTCTTACTTCAATACCCTCAGGCGAAATGTGTAATATATTGCCTCATTCTAAACCCTGTGCATGGTATTATTTTGATGAAAAATGCAAGGATTAAAAAAAAAGGAATCCGTCGCTTGTAAACAAAATAAGACGCCATTGTATTTTCAGCTGCATACACCACGGCATGTTCGGCGTTTCAAGAGGGAAAAAATGACGTCCATGCTATCATTCCGGAGGTTTTTTAATTTGAAAGTGTGGTTTCTTTGATTGTTCATTAACCCATATCCTGTGTATTTACAAACAAAAGAATTTAGTTATCAGAATGGGGGTCATATCCCTTTTTGAATGGTGTAAAATTCCATCACATTTATATACACTAAACTCATTATAATTTGAGAAATAAAAGCATTGCAATTATATTCATTCTTTATGGGATGTCGTCTGCTTGGGCAGGGTTGGTTCATATTGTGACAGCATTAAAACATCGTTATTTTTCCGGCGAATCTCTCGCATATCCCAGATGCCATGGAGGTTGTTTTATTTGTATTTTTATAAACCAACCGATATGTAGTTGACCTAAAACTTGCATGATGGCGATCTGTTAGCTTACCAGTTTCTAGTAATACGCTATTTGCCATATTTGTGATTTTCTATGAACCCGCACTTTAAACAGGGTCCTGCAATACACAAATCTTGAAACGTGTGTGAAACTTGTCATACATGTATTATAAAGAGCTCTGATATAGCAAAATACCTGAGGAATAAAATGTGTTTTCCCCCTATATGACAATATAATTTTCATGGTCCCAATGTCCTAATTATAATGAGCTCCAACTGTATATCGTAGATGAAATGCTACCAATTGTAAATCATTTTCTAGGAATTTTCATACAAGTTCAGACTACATACATGGACATGATATTTTGTATTATGATTGTAGTAATGAGATAGAAAGAAAAGAAATATATACAATTATTACCCGTATCAGACATCTGAGTCGGTCATTTACAAAACCGTATTGCTCTAGTTTTCACTAGCAGTGGGAATGGAGGGGTATATTCTTTGTATTTTCCTTGGGTCTCCCTGCCTGTATAGACTTTGCGTGTAGAGACGAGTGAAAATATAGTCTTGTATTGACCGCGCCGTATTTTGTCATTTTCATCGCGCATCTATTAAACCTGCGCACTTTGCGCGCCCTCTATTGTGACGTAATAATCACACCAATTGAGGCACACTGTTTGCCGTGTATCAAAAATTTCGTCAAGCACTGCTGGTTGACAAAGTTTGTTCAGTTCTTTGAGACTGTCATGGTTGATTTATGTATTTGCTCTAGATGTCTGATTTGGATAACGGTAAAAATATTGACTGGCTGAACTTTCTGTAGATACCACATATATTGCCCTCATAAGATCCATATTGCCCTCGTCTATGACTCTGGGCAATATGAGTCTAGTTTGGGCAATATAATTTGTATCTCCCTCAAGGCCAGTCAATATTATATAACTATTCGCCAGTTTTTAGAGGAAAAGCAGATTGAATCATTCCTTTTCAAAATGTTCTTGCTGGCTAGGTACCTACCAATCAGGAGGTGTGATCCAAGCAGCCTATGAATTCAATAACCCTATGACACCAGTCCCTGTGTCGTCTGAAACAACCCTTGACCTGAGGGAGTTCCTCAACATAGCGCCCTCTTCAGTCATCATTGAGTCGGTTAAGAAGGTATGCTGTGGTTGGAAGGTTACTCCTAACATTTGCTCCAACAACAATTGCTCCTGGCTTTATTTCATCAAAAGTATTGGGTTAGGGTTAGGGTTGCAATTGGGTTTTAGATTGGGTTTAGGGTTAGGGTTACGGTTTCAATTGGGTCTTAGGTTGGGTTTAGGGTTAGGGTAAGGGTTGCAATTGGGTTTTAGGTTGGATTTAGGGTTATGTATAGACGTGGGTCCAGGGTTAAAGTTAGGAATGTGGTTAGTGTAGGAAATTATCGCACAGCAACTGTTGCGGGAGCATGTGCTGTAATCATAAAAGTTTCTGCATCATAAAAAGCATCAAAAGCATCAAAATTCCTTCCAATTTGTCCATTAGCAATCGCTATAATTGTCCAGTTCAATTTGTCTTGTACTGAAAGTTATTGAATGCATCCCTCTTCTTGTTTGTTGATGAAGAAATAGATCTATTTTATATAGGGGGAATTTTAGAAAGATAGTCTTAATATATAGGTAGGGCTCAGGTGTAGTAAGGAGACATTAATTGAAGAAAAGTGGTAATCTATGAATTTGGTTAGTATGAAACTAATGGTGAGCAAAGAAAGCAAAGAAAATCACCTTAATCTGTGTTTGATTAAATACAACTTTAAATCTTTTTACTGATAATTATCAAAATTATCCCTCTCCTTATAACTGTCTTAAATCCCTTTTAGCTTTTCCTCATACTTTCACTGATCACTTTCTATTTCCATCGCATTTGTTATTAAAGACTTAGGCAAGATTTAACAGACAGTCACATGTAGACTTCCTTCTCAGTATTGAAACATGCCTGCACGTCCGGTAGATAATGCAATATTTGTTATCCAAGAGGTGAAAATGTCACCCTTTAAGTGAAAAATTTGAATGGAGTTGTCTCTCTTTTAATTTACAGTCTGAAGATCGGAACAACTGTGTGGTTGTACGCTGCTATGAGGCTTACGGAGGAGAAGTGGATGCCAAGCTAACAACGAAGTTGAAAGCAAGCAAGTTCACGAGGTAAGATACCAAAGAAAAGATGCAACATTTTATCTGGGGAATGTAAAAGTGGGGAGTATTCGTGGATGTTGATGTTTTATGCTTTTGAGTGAACACCAGTCCAGTGTTTGATCTTTATCTTGGTGGGTATTAATCGCATAGGTGAATATATAGAGAAGAAGCTTTAATGCAGATTATTGACAAGTAGCACAGAAATCATGATTACCAGTCCTAGGCAATGCAATCCAATCCCGGAATTCGTAGAGCGCCAACATCTTGTTGACTAATCAAAGGCGCTGATAAGGCTAACAGGCTTTAAACTGAATATTGAGGGTTCAGTGACACAAAGACGTAACTCCATATCTTGCCTAAATGAGTATTTGATATCAAAATGTTCCGAAAAATGTGGGGCTTTCCAGGAAACACAAAGACTTAACTTCACCCAACACCCCATTGAAGTCAATGGACTATGAAACATAGACTTAACTCCTTAAGGCCCAAGTGCTCAGTGACACATTAACTACTTTTTCTCGAAATGGCTAAAATGGAGTTACGTCTTTGTGTCAGTGACCCCTCGATATGCTGTTCATGATTCACCTGTGAAAGATGGGTGGTGACTAATTGTAAGCAATGTGGAATAGTCATGTCTTTAGTTGGGTTTTGAAAGTGAATAGCTGGTCACATGAGCAAAGATACCGAGAAAGACTCTTCCACACTTTTGGTGCGTGCAGAAGCCGCGAATGATCTATCGCCAAGCAGAGAACGTGTTCAACGACTCTCAAGCAGATATTTACCAGCTGATTGCAAATTTGCTTGAGAATTATAGGAAGCCAGCATGTGTGAAATGTATACATAATTAAATAAAAATAATAATCTTAGATCTTGAACATGAAACATTGTGATAAAAGGGTTACTGGGATGTTGATGATAATGATCACATTGTAAATAAATGATGATAATAATAAGATTGTTTAAACATATTTGTGGCTTGCACCCAGTAAATAAAGATTGATCGATCTGTAATTGAAAACTAGTCAGAAAAAAATCTTGGAACAAGCAGGATTTACTGGGTGAAAGCCACAAATATGTTTAAACAATTGACATTTCTCCCAGGATGCATTACAGTTATAAAAGATAATAACGATGTCGTCAATGCTCTTGTCTCATTCTGTTTCAGATGTAACTTCCTAGAAGAAGAAGATGTAGAATCTGGGGGATTCTCGGATGAGAGCTCATCATCGGTTAGCTTCAGACTCAGACCATTCCAGATAGCCACGATCAAGATACAACTATAAAGCCTCATTCAGATATGATGCAGTAAACAGCTGAAATATATAAAATAAATCTATGAAACAAACCTACCCAGCATTGTATGGGCTAATGTTTAAAGGGGGATGGTAGTCAGTTTCCATGTGCAGAAGGTCATAATTTGCTGATACCAGACTTGGTAGAAATACCATGCAAGTCTGCACACAGCAAACTCGTAGTCCCATCAAGAAATACCCTGTAGTCTCTTACAGAGTCTTCGGGTGAGGGATATGTAAGATAATGACCTTTTCATATGGGATGATTGGTCGAAAATGCAGAGCATTATGTAGATTTGTATTATTGATTGTATTGTTTATTAAAGATAGAACTTCTCTAAAAAAATGTCATTCCATAATGCTTGGTTTTTACCAAATGGTTATGCATATCTCAATTTTATCAGACTACATCATATCATCAGAGAATGTGTTTCACTTATTAAAATCTGTGTTGAATAAATGGAAATTAAATGGTTATGTTATATATAGCTCCGACAGTATCATCTAGGCTATATACATCAAAACAAATCCATAATGTGCAAGTGATTTTGTAGGCATTCCATTAATGTACTGTGACAACTTCATCTGTTTACAAGTTCAATAATCTTCTGAGTCCCACTTATTTTGTTTGAGGACAATGGATTCTGATTGTATTGACACACTTTTTTTTAAAGCATTATGTTATTTTTAAAGTGGCCCAAGCATGTGTAGCAATGTGTCAAAATTTGTCAAGCATTATATCATATACCTTTGGGATTTGATTGGATACTTTAATGTAGATGTAAAAGACATTATACTGTGTTGAACTACTAGCAAAGATTACAAAAAAAAAATGAGTATGCTTGCTTGTGATGTCTTTTGTATTGCCATAAATTTCGAGTTGGTGGTGGATAAGTGTTGTAGACAATTATGAGAATATCTGTTATAGCCACTTTTAAAGTGAATACAAAAACATATTTTCTGCCCAAAAAAAATATAAAGATAAAAGTTATATAAAAGAATTGAGGTACTGCACTCAAACAGATATATGTATCAATATACCTCTCAAATAACTCTTTTAGGACAATCATTCCACATTTTGTGGTTTGGCTGCATAACTTTAGTTTCGAGTTGGTGGTGGATAAGTGTTATAGACAATTATGAGAATATCTGTTATAGCCATTTTAGAATGAATACAAAAAAAATTCTGCCAAAACAATATAAAGATAACAATTATATAAAATAATTGAGGTACTGCACTTTAACAGTTATGTATCACAATACCTCTCAAATAACCCTTTTAGGACAATCATTCCACATTTTGTGGTTTGGCTCCATAACTTTTGATTCAGATCCCAAAATGATATGCCAGACGTATGAGTAGAACAGGCAAACATTCTGCATACACTGTACCACAATTTAGCAATGAAAGAAAATTATGATTGTTGCCAATTTGAAGAAAATTAAGTGATCAATTTAGCGCTAAAAATAAATGCTGTCCCGAAAGGGTTAATGGTGATGTCAACAAATTACTTTATTGTGTACTAAAATTATACATTCCAAGATGGCCTTATCAATGCCTTTATTTTTTTCTCTAGAAATCATGATTTATAATTAAAATGAGAGATAGCAATGATAGCTTATATATACTTATTCTGAATGATGTGCTTGTTATTGATTCATGTTTCAACCAAAGGTATGAGCTGCAAAAGAAATTACCTGTAATGAATAATGCTGCATGTACATGTAAGAAATGTTACAATACATATTGTTATGAGCAATCCAAAGAGTAATATTACTTTGCCAGATCTATATTCTATACAGCAGATTGATCAATAAAGAAACCTTGAAATAGATTATATATGTGTTTAATTCTTTATTATGTTGTCTCATTACATTATTTTGATATACAATTATGGCATCTTTTATCTCGTATGGAAATATGAATCAGTTATATATTGAGGAAGGAATACAAAGGAGTAGTATCAATAGATAACATATTTAAAAATGAAATTTAAAGTTTTGTCAGCTTTATTTCTTACATCATGTTCAGAATATCATCTCAAAAAATTCCTCCGCCATCGTAATATACATGTACATCATTTTGTTTGTATATGACTTAAAATATCAAATCTAATTTCAGGACCAACTGGATTTGTCAAGTGCTATACAGCAAAATACACATTTGCAAATCGAGAATGTCATCTCAAGAAATTTCCTCCGCTATTGTAATATACTGTAAAACGGACAAGGTTCGCTACCCCGGCTGACACGGTATTTGTCAGGATGCCCGTGTCTGGCCTGGTGCTCCCCGTCGTTCGTTTGGACAAAATATATGCCCGTAGCTTAATGGCTGGAGTTATTCACTGCTCACAGGCGTATCTCAACAATCATGCATCCATCGACTGCAACCGGTCAACTAAAAACGTCTTGTACACAGCAACAGTCAATTAAAAATCCCTCGAGCAATCAATCAATCAATCAATCAATCACCATGCTTTGTCAACTCCTGTCACTGATTCTCGATCTCATTGTCTACGGTACGGTTTCACTGTTCTAAGAAATCAAACCAATCACGAGTTGTATGTCGAAATTCTTTAATGCGATCCAATCAACATTCAGGGTAAACTCAGCACAAGTACAGTGCAAACTATGTGAGGCTCAACTTAAGGCTAAGGCCAGCGCCAGCCTCGGTGAGGCTGGCCTGTATCGGATACAGTGCAGTGGATATTCTTAACTACACAATCCTCGCCATACGTGTGTGTATTGGGTTTTTACAGACGTGTATCAATCAGATATGATTATTTACGTCTGGGGACCGACCTTTAAACGTCACCATCCGAAAGACGTGACTCAGTTTCGAACCTGCGTCCTCTGCTGAATCAGTTTGTAACTTCCACTTTTAGCTGGATTACAGGCGCACGCCACAACGCCTAGTTTATACATAAACGTATAAAAGGGCAATTATGTCCTCGTTAGTAAAACAACACTTCAACACAACATTTCTGCTAATCCCATTAAATCTTCACATATAATCTTCAGTATAACCCCTTATTCCTGATTAGATAAATATTATACAAATAATATCCCCAAAGGAAACATGATTGCACCAACATGAGCATAAATATGTAATTTATGCTCATTTTCCTTCAGTTTGGTATTATTGCTAAATCAACGATGCGCCATTGCTATAGCGCATGCGCGTACGACTTGCCGCATACTAGTATGCCACAGGAACAGTCTGCGGCAGGGCGAAACTTTGCTCCAGAGTTGCCGCATACCAGTACGCCACAGGAACAGTCTGCGGCAGGTCTGCCACAGAAAAGTGGGAAATTATACAGTCTGAAGCAAGGCTATAGGCGGCCATTTTGTAGGACATGCAGTACCATATGAGGTTGCAGGCTGAGCCCATGATCTTGTAAATTCCTGTGTTAATTAGCACTGTTAATTGTCTTTTTAGCTTCTGTCAAACCAAACAATTTGCTAGGGCCAATTGAAACCAATTGAAACCAATCATCTCATGCATATTCATTACTACTTTACACGTGTGACAGAAAAATACATTTATCATGATTTGTTAAGCAAATTAAGACAATGCACATCATTTTTGTGATTTCTATTTTCCTTTTGCCATTATTAACCAATAGATTATTTTGTCTGATCATGTGAAAATTACATTCACGTTTTAGCAATAGATATATTGATTATATGATTACTAACCAAGAAACAATATACATATTTAGTATACAGTGTGAGTCAAAAAAAACTTTACACCTAGGAAATTACTAATAATTTAAAAAATAATTTATGAACAGTGAAGTATTATACATCATATGAAAGAGTGTTTTATCTTGAATCATTTGGTACCATTTTTGGGTGGAATGTGTTCACGCTTGGATGAACAGGAGGTATTGTTTGCGAGAGTGCAAAAATCGAATTGCGCCAAAGTCTTAAAGTGAGAGAATGAATTGAATGTATGAAATGAGATGCATTGCAGATGCTTTTTTCAGTAGCAAAGTCACACACACACACACACGCACACGCACATATGAAACACACACACACTAACACACCCACCCACACACATGCGCACACACACAAACATATGATAATGGTGTTCATTTGGAGTAAAATACTTTATTTTTTACTGGATCTTCAAATTGTTAACGATCATCATAATTATGATGATAATGTTAATTCAAATGCTTATCATCATGGATCCTTTGAAGCTATTTTGTGAACAGCAAGTAACTGTCCGTTGATCTACTCCTCGACATGACCTCCGTCCCTTTCGATGCACTTTCTAGCGCGATGGAGCATCTCCTGAAACACTCGACGAAGCATGCGCCTGTCTCTCCCAAGTGCTTCGCTCTCAATCCGGCCTGATCCTCTCTCGTAGGTCGTTGAGGTTCGCAGGTGGGCTCTGGTACACCCGAGACTTGAGGTAACCCCACACGAAAAAATCAAGCGGTGTTAGGTCCGGGGATCGACGTGGCCACTCCACAGGTTCGTTCAGAGCGATGATCCTGTTCCCGAAGAGTTCTCTCAACCTGGTCATCACAATCCTTGTCCTGTGAGCAGGGGCACCATCTTGTGCCCACCAAATGTGCCTGAAAGGACCGTTTCTCTGACGCCTAAATCGTGCCATCTGATTCAGAGCCGGGACGACCTGATCATCTATCATTCTTAGATAGCGCTCCCCATTCACTGTCTGTTCAAAGAAGAAGGGTCCAAGAAGACTTACATTTCCAAGAAGGCCGATCCAAACTGTCACATCTAAATTTGCTATGCGAGTGTGTGTGTGTGTGCAGGCGCGTACGCAGGGGGGGTGTTTGGGGGGTTAACCCCCCCTTTGGTATTTTTATGTGTATAAACCCCCCCCCTAAAAAACCCTAAAACCCCCCCCCCCCCCCCCCCCCCCTTTGGGATTTTTTTTTTTATTTTTTTTTTAAATTATTATTTAAAAAAAAAAAAAAAAAAAAAGTGTCCTCTTACCCCCCCCCCCCCCGCTTATTCAGCGGCTGGCTGAGTCGTTGCGAAATTTTCGGCCCGATTTATAAATGTTAAAACCCCCCCCTTGAAAAAATCCTGCGTACGCGCCTGTGTGTGTGTATGTGCGAGTGTGTGCGTGTGTTTGTGTGACTTATTGAGTGTGACTCTGTGTGTGTTTTGATATGTGTGACATGATTAATTTTGGTAGGGATGTTATTTGGATCTGCAAAGACCGAATTAATACCGAAATCCCAATTGTTTTATTCAAACATCACATAAGCATTATTTGGCGCAAGTCGACTTTTGCACTCTCGCAAACAATGCCTCCTATTTATCCAAGCGTGAACAAATACCACCCAAAATGGTACCAAACGATTTGGGATGAAACACTCTTTCATATGGTGTATAATAATTTACTTTTCATAAATGATTCTTAAAATTATTAGCATTTTCTAGGTGTAAAGTTTTTTTTGACTCACACTGTATATATGTGTACGAGCCTGTGTCACTATAAATGTTACTCTTAAATACACTTCAAATGATCTATGTGATGGAGTTAATACAATTGAGAATAGAATATACCTAATTGGTAACATCGATATATATGGTAGTACTATTTTATTGAAAAATGTCCATTAACAAATTCTTGTTTACTTTTAGACACACTGGCCCGAAAATATGGAATTCTCTCCCCAAAGATATACGTGTTACTGCTTTCTTAAACTCTTTTAAATCTAAACTAAAAAAATACTTCATCTGTTTTTAAATCTATAATAATATTTGCATGTTAATACGTCTCCTATGTTTTGTACACCGTTTTGTTATTGTTATACTTTTTATAGCCAATTGTTGGAAGTTGTATATGTATCTTTTAATAACAGGGAGCTGCCTCGACAGAACCTTATGGTTTTATTTGCAGTTTCCCCAATTCATTTCTATTGCTGTTTAACTTTTTATAATTCTGATATATTTGTAGACATGTTTCCATTTTGTGTGTATTTTGTGATTTCTATATTGTATATAATCTGTATCTTATATGTTTTTTTATGGACTTGAATTGAAATAAAACTTGAACTTGAACTTGAACTTGAACTTACCTAATTGGTAATATCGATATTGCCAATATAGATTATGAAGTATCAATCAGTTTATCACTGGTTCTTCTACATGCATACTTTATTGCCACGTACTGGATGTGAAAGAGTATGCGGAAGGTCTGCAGCAGGTCTAGATGAGATATGAATATTCATGATGAAGAGTCTGCGGCAGGTCTGCACCAGACTCTTCATCATACTGTAAGAGTATGCGGCAAGTCTGCGGCAAGTCTGCGGCAAAACTAATTTGCATGTGAAAAAGATGACTGTCTGCGGCAGGTCTGCTGCAGATCTGCGGCAAGTCTGCCGCAGGAGTATGCGGCAGGCTCATTTCTTTCCTATGGGAAGCTATAACTTATCTATAACTTATGCAAAAACAACGAAATCATAACATTTTATCAAAACAAAACAAAACTGAAATCCAAGTCTTTTACACTTCAGGCATTCAAATGGCTCTTTCCAAAAGTGTTCAACTGTTCAAAAGTTCAACTGTTCAAAAGTTCAATCACTAAGGGTCTTGGGCTACCTTGCTCGGCGTAGAGAACTCCTGTGGAAACTGCAGGGGCCTATTAGAGCCAGGTAGCTCAGAATAAGTTGGTCGATCTGGGAAAAGGTGGACGGGTCTGTGAGCTCTGCAAGTTTCCAGATCCTGTCTGTTTGGGTGTATGTACCTCAGTGTAGGGTTCGTCAAAGTCTCCCATTACAAGTAACCTCTTCTTAGCATGTCTTATTCCATGAGACACTCCTGCCATCTGAACACGATTGCCTGGAGTAGACGGACCACCATCAGCAGAGTGCATCACCCTTGCCGGTACTGCCGCATTCTTTCCAACACTGCCCTGATCAAATGACGGTTCTGGCAGTGTAGCCCTTTCTCCATTGCCGGTTGCAGGTGGTTGGATGCCGATAACGGCATGCTAACAAACCCTGTGTCAGCAGAAAGTGGAAGAAATGGAGTGCTCTGCCCTGGACGAGGATAAGATGATGATGCTTCTGACGATCGATGTATTTCAGCAAGCATCTCGTCGACTGCTGTTATGTTACCTTCCAGTTGCTGTATTAATTCCGCTGGTGATAAATTACGACCAAATCTGATCTGACACGACTCCATTGTCGTTCCGCAGTTCCGTCAGCTAAACCAGCTGCAACACCGTCAATGCTACCTCCCGTCGTCCCCAAGCTCCGTCAGCTCGACCAGCTGTGACGCAGTCAGTCTTACTGCCCGTCGTCCCCAAGCTCCGTCAGCTCGACCAGCTGTGACGCCGTCAGTCTTACTGCCCGTCGCCCCCAAGCTTTGTCAGCTCGACCAGCTGTGACGCCGTCCGACCTACTGCCCTTCGTCGTCCCCCAGCTCCGTCAGCTCTACCAGCTTGTGACGCCGTCAGCAGTGGCGGATCCAGGGGGGGGGGGGGGCCCGGGGGGCCCGGGCCCCCCCCCCTTGAGAAAAAAATCATGTAAAATCACGCGATTTTTACCTTTTTTGGGGGTTGGGCCCCCCCCCCCCTGGCGCTCAAGGGGGGGGGGGGGGTGCAAATTAAAAATTTTAGAGGACCAAAAAAAAAAAAAAAATGTGCTCACTACCCCCCCCCCCCCCCCCCCCCCCCCCCCCACTGAGCGACTTTTCGGATGGCTGAGTCGTTGCGATTTTTTTTGGACTTCAAAAAAAAAAAAAAGTGTCCGCTTACCCCCCCCCCCCCCCCCCCCCCCCCCCCCCCCCCCCCCCCCCACTGAGCGACTTTTCGGCCGTCGCGATTTTCAAATTTTCGGGAGCAAAAAAAAAAATAAAGTTGGGCCCCCCCCTAAGAAATCCTGGATCCGCGCCTGGCCGTCAGACCTACTACCCGTCGCCCCCCCCCAGCTCCGTCAGCTCAACCAGCTGTGACGCCGTCAGTCTTACTGCCCGTCGTCCCCAAGCTTTGTCAGCTCGACCAGCTGTGACGCCGTCCGACCTACTGCCCTTCGTCGTCCCCCAGCTCCGTCAGCTCTACCAGCTTGTGACGCCGTCAGACCTACTGCCCGTCGTCCCCCAGCTCCGTCAGCTCGACCAGCTTGTGACAACGTCAGTGCTACTGCCGGCGTCCCCCAGTTCCGTCAGCTCGACCCCTCCACGCCATCAGCAATCCCACTTCCGACACCATGTGTAACGGACACGGTTCGCTACCCCGGCTGACACGGTATTTGTCAGGATGCCCGTGTCTGGCCTGGTGCTCCCCGTCGTTCGTTTGGACAAAATATATGCCCGTAGCTTAATGGCTGGAGTTATTCACTGCGCACAGGCGTATCTCAATAATCATGCATCCATCGACTGCAATCGGTCACCTAAAAACGTCTTGTACACAGCAACAGTCAATTGAAAATCCCTCGAGCAATCAATCAATCAATCAATCAATCACCATGCTTTGTCAACTCCTGTCACTGATTCTCGATCTCATTGTCTACGGTACGGTTT
This sequence comes from Strongylocentrotus droebachiensis, assembly GCA_035222895.1. Lineage (NCBI taxonomy): Eukaryota > Metazoa > Echinodermata > Echinoidea > Camarodonta > Strongylocentrotidae > Strongylocentrotus > Strongylocentrotus droebachiensis. Next base: position 252,492 of record JAVYIG010002345.1, read on the forward strand.
CACTGTTCTAAGAAATCAAACCAATCACGAGTTGTATGTCGAAATTCTTTAATGCGATCCAATCAACATTCAGGGTAAACTCAGCACAAGTACAGTGCAAACTATGTGAGGCTCAACTTAAGGCTAAGGCCAGCGCCAGCCTCGGTGAGGCTGGCCTGTATCGGATACAGTGCAGTGGATATTCTTAACTACACAATCCTCGCCGTACTAATAATTTCCCTATACATAAACGTATAAAAGGGCAATTATGTCCTCGTTAGTAAAACAACACTTCAACACAACATTTCTGCTAATCCCATTAAATCTTCACATATAATCTTCAGTATAACCCCTTATTCCTGATTAGATAACTATTATACAAATAATATCCCCAAAGGAAACATGATAATTGCACCAACATGAGCATAAATATGTAATTTATGCTCATTTTCCTTCAGTTTGGTAATTGCTAAATCAACGATGCGCCATTGCTATAGCGCATGCGCGTACAACAGAAAATGCTTAACCTTCGTCCAATACTAAAACCCTGATTTGTTACAATACATTTACATCAACATAGTTTCATATGACTTAGAATACCTAATCTAATTTCAGGATCAACTGGATTTGTCAAGTGCTTTACAGCGAAACGCACATTTGCAAATCGAGAATACACAGAAACCAAAAGTAGCTTGATTTGGTATAATAACTAAGCCCATATGATATTTGGCACGCATATACGCCTGCATACTGTACATACAAGTATTGTTTATTTATGTTCAATGCGTAGAGCATTTGGTATATACAGAGTATATTTTAAATGTCAGGTGACACCTCGTTGGGGGTCCATTTGACAGCTCTCTCAGATCGCGGCTATGTATGATCATTATACACACAACTTGTGCAATATCTATTACTTTATTAGAACACTATTCATGTAAATGTTCATTGCTGCACCACAACTAAAATGTTACAGTAACTTGATATAATAGAAACATTACTATACATTATCCTCTTATGTACATGATCATAAATATAACAATCCCGAAACGCCCTTTCTACAACCTTACTATTGCTTAATACAAATATATACTATTTTTTTGTTAAATATACTTGACTGTTGTAACAATTACATTCGTTCATACATTCATGTACTTATTCAGCAAGTGCATTGTAGAAGTCACTGTCTGCAAGCAAGGTCGTCGCTAGACCTTTTCAGTGTGTGTGTGTGGGGGGGGGGGGGGGTGTACAGGCCACCGATTACCGACAAAACTAGCCACCAATTACCGACAAATACATTAATGCCAATGTGCCAATGTCTACAAATTTAACTCTATAAACCTGGGGCCGGGGGCCGGGAGCCGGGAGCCGGGGCCTAATTTTTTTTTTACGAACGATCTATACCTGCGCATGCGCACATGGTCATTCTCCTTGACCTCATAAATATATGGTTTATTTCGTCAAGACTAGTCAGCAACTCAGCATCGTAGCTATATAAAAACAAAATGTGTAACCGTAGGGTGTCAGCCATAGGTTAATTATTACAGCCACATAATAAGAGAAGTTTTTTTTATTTCAAAGGCAAAATATGAAATGCACCAAGTCTAAATGGATATATTATTTATCGGTATGTCTTTTAAGAAGCGTGTTATTTATGTTCTTATGTATGTATGTTCATGTTGTTCTGTTATTTTGTTTATGCACAAACCCAGACCGAATATATTGTTTACTCTACCATGATTGTTGGGCAGTATTCTTCTAGTCCAGAATCTGGCCGGTTCATTATATTCCCTACACTTGATTCAAGCCGCCGAAGATGGCATAGCCCAGCGTTTTCGCCGGGCGTCCTAGTTTAAGGATCACGCCATCTTCGGCTGGCAGCAAGTGAGTAGTGGGGTCGCATAACGTTGGTGTGGTGGATATCAACAAATAAATAGGCTAGATGCAGGACTATATTCTTTCAGATTCAGATTGACAATTAGGATACGATCGCAAAAACATTCAAAAAAACAACTGCAATTTCAATGCCTTGTTGCACTGATTATCGAATCATGTTCGGACCACGAAAGATGTCATTATTATTTCGCGCATTGCAACAGCGTAAGGAATTTGCTATTGAAATTGCATTAAGGCTGATTTTATGACAGTTTTTTCAATCGTATTAGAGATTATCTTAAAGATTAAAATAGCACAGACCTTTCTTTCCCATATCCCACTAGACCTACCTTTATGGAGTATAGGCCGGGCAACTGCACCCTGGATTCTACCCCCAGACAAATATCCAAGACAAGAAACAAAATTTACCCGCTCTGTAAATACCTAGGACGTTATCTCTCCTAGGACAACTTCC